>BOPP01000105.1:4123949-4137939 GCA_017312745.1 Gryllus bimaculatus
GCGGAGGAGAAAGGAGTCGCCTTCGCCCGCAGGAGCGGCGCCACTATCTCCTCCTCTTCCTTTTTAAAGACACGGAACACAATACACCGCGCAGCCATTGTGGCTCTCCAGCGGCAGAACACTGTGATTTTAAATTTAAATTATCAGAGTTGGCACAGGGTAACAGATGTTGCTACCGGAGCAACTCGGACCGAGAGATCCTAAGGTACGTCGGAGGAGGTTGTCATCGTATAGATATATCGACCTGGAGAGGTGGCTCAGGCTATCAACTGATTAACTGCAGTGTCTCTGACTGGGATGTCCTAAGGTTACACTGCCCACGGTGGCACGATTTTCTACATTAAGCTCAATAGCGAGGTCGAATTCAGCCGCGGCCCGGAAAAGAATTCTAGCGGCCGGGTGCTCTGATCGGTAGTTTTCCGTGATTTCTCCGATTAACACCAGACAAATGTCGGAGTATTACCCCAAGAAATGGACCACGGATCGTGCCTTCCTCTTCCTTGCGATATCTTCATCCCTTACGTGCATGCAAAACGCTACCTTAGATGCGGGGAGACTGGTCGAGAGGTTAGAACTTCTCTCGGCTTGGGCAGTGCCCCGCTGGTGGGAGATACCTAGTTAAAGATAACCCCGCTAGGCGACGGTAGATCGGCGCTGAATCTTACTATCCAGCGGGGAAAAATAACCCAACCTCCATAGGAAAAGCATGAACTATACATAGGAGACTAATGACTTTAACAGTTGACGCGCCGGGAATCTCTATTCAATCAATAGCTGTATCGATTTCAGCCGTTGAAATGAATTAATGCCTTATTTTACGTGGCGACACGCAGGCCATGAGGCCTGCTCTTCCGTCTGACCCCGCAAATTTCGCTACGCTCCTTTCACCAACTAGGAGAGAAAGGAGGTATTTCTTGGGTGACGAAGCAGACGATGTGAATTTAGCTCAATGGCATCATTTAGACTTAGGATATTTTACATGCAAGTAAATCTACTAACATGGGACAGTCAGCTTTACTTCCCCTCCGAAGGAAGGCGTAAGAAGGATTTTTTCGCCCTTAAAAACCCACGGCTTCGATCGGGTTTGAACGCGAACTTGTGTACAACAGTCCGATACGCTTGCACCATCGCCGCGCGCCCTTTACTAAAGGATACTTCTAACGCCCGGCTGTTCTGATTTGTAGTTTCCGTGGTTTCTCTGATCAGCACCAATTGAATGCCGGAGCAGTAGCCTAACAAAGGGATCAGGGACCGCGCGCGTTCTTTCCTTCCTCTTCCACATCCTATCCTCACCCCTTACACACACACAGTTGCATGCTGTACACAACCACACATGCCGGAGACTAGTTGGGTTCTTATAGCTTACCCGGCTGGTGGGGTGCCCCACAGGCAAAAATTGTGGAGGGGAAAACTCACGTAACCTGAAGTGTAGAATGCATTCGACATCAATTTTGATGTTTTCAAAACATCGAAGGTTTTACAGAAATGTCGATGTTTTGAACATCGCTTGATTAAATCCCAAGGTCTATAATATCGATTATAAAACCATCGGGTTCGCACTCTCCTTTTTGTAAGTTATTCTTTGTTTGAATTGAAAATTCCCGCAGTAACAATGAAAATAGTAAATATTAAGTAATGGTATCACAGAGTTCAAACCAATGGAACGCAATTTGTACTACCTTTGCAAGGCCAGCTCCTTTCCGTACCCTTCATTCGACTAACTCAAGATTGACTCTTGGAGATAACCATGGGTGCACAGGCTTTCAGGGTCATTTTTTCGTATTGTATTTAAGATTTTGTAGTTAAATCTTAATTATAAATAAACACAGCTACCCTGAAATTAAATTTTGTTGCGCACGAATTTACTGTTAGAAGTTATTAATCAAGCTTTAAAACATCGATGTATGAAGACACATCATCGTCGTTTTCATTTTGAACACCGTTTTTTGGTAACAGCAATGGTTTGCTACAGCACAAGTTTCAGAAACGTTCAGAGTTTGATTCCATTTGCTGATTGAAGATATTTTCACTTTGGTATCAGGGACACACAAAAAGAGTTTCTTGTCGAATAACTGTCGTTTTTGCTGCAGCATCACAATATTTCGTAAATAGTATCCGACAAGTAGTAAGCGAACTCCGTAAATAGTAAGTACCCAAACACTCTTCATACTATCTAAGGAGTATCCGACGAAGTAAAATGTTTATCAAATTGACCTAATTAATTGAGCAGTGTGTCAGTTTTCAACAGGTCCTATGACTTTGGCAAAATTTTGATGAATAGCCAAGCTACTGAATCGTTGTCGACTTAAACATTGATGAGATTTTTTATCCTTCCTATTGATTATAATTGTTTTCGGGAGTTTTAAATACTATTTTATATTTACAATGATATTGTATAACCACAGTCTGGAAGGCAAGAATAATTAATGTATGTTAGATGTGTTAATATAATAATAAATCATTCACGACTATATATTATTTTTCAGTGTTTATTTATATAATATTCTTTACAAATTTTATTTGTATATATTATTGAACGTTCGTGGTGCGTGGGTCCTATCGTTTGGTTGTGGTGAGCATATTCAAAAACTTGGTTTAGTTTTAACTAGGCCAAATGTATTCGTAATGGCTCGTGAAAACGGATAAGAAACCTGGAGACCAGCTGTTTCGATCAATTGTTTCCGTGGTTGTAATGTATTCAGGCGCTCTTGGAACAAAGGAGAAACGACGATTGTCCTCAACATTGTGTCAGGAGACGCCCTGAGAGAGAGAAAGGAAAGAATGGTTATGTGGGAGGTTGGCGCTTTTCGAAAGATCATACTTCCCACTGTGACTCACTGGACTTTGGCTACACGCCCCTTACCTCCTGGATTTGTCGTAATGACAGACGATGGATGGGATATGTGACAAACATATCATCTGTATTGAAGATACAGATATTGATATGTTTGTTTGTTGAAACATAAACTATTTTACAATTAACGTTTCATGTAAAAAAGTGGCTAATTGAGTTTCTATCATTTTGTTTGGCAGTTAGGAATCCTATTATCATTAATCATGTATTTGGGAGCCTGCTCTTTCGCTACTTAATGTCAGATTTTTATTTACTCCACCATTCGGGACAAGTAAGATATTATTCGATGGATATTGCTCTTCTCTCAGAAAACTATTTTTTATCTTTCATAAAAATTATAAGACGGTTTTCAAAAACAAGGATTTTGATCGAGCGTGAATAAGGCACCAAAAGAGTAATTCATTTTTTTTTTCAATTCCTTACGATAAGTTGAATAGATTAACACTATTTTTCACCGGAGCATTCTCAAATATTGTAGGAAAATTCTACAAAACCGGGATTGGAGAATTCACCACATTCTGTGGTGAAACGTATTTTTAAAAGTTTTTCTATCAATTATTTTTATTTTACTTTCTGTATTCGTAGATGGAGAGACGAGGTATTGTATGTTTAAACCTTCTTTATACCCGGTGCCCCCTTTAACTTGACAAATCACAATAACTCGAAAAATACGCATTGTCACAAAGTATGCACAAAAAATGTCTCAGTCAAAAAATAAATAACTCCAAGGGGAACATCTGCCTTAGCAAAAATCGAACCTCGCTTGAAACCTAAAATCGAAACGTTGAGATTTTGAAAAGCATTCTTCAAAATTTGGAGGCAAAAATCGACGCCATAAAATGTCACAAATTAGAACTAATTCTATACGTGTTTGCAAAATCACGCTTCCACGCGCTTGCAATATACGTAATAATATATTGCGCGTGGTTTAATGCTAGAAGTGAATGCATCGTGGATTAAATAACTCAGATGATATTTGTGTCCATGTGTTTTGAAGCGATGAAGAAAACTGTACCCTTTTTCTCTACAATTGCTGTGCTACCGAAACATGGTTACATTACTGTGACACCCCCTCTCTTGCCTTGGAAGATCAGTTATGAAATAAGTGATGCTTTAATGTTTGAAGTAGGCATGTGTGGATGTGCAGTAAGTGTAAAGGTGGGGCTGCGTAAATTGTCTATGACGTTGTTTCCTTTCAGATTATAAAGCTGTCAAAATGTGACAGAAGAAAACGACTGACTATTCTCACAAAATTTAAGTTTAACGTACTCAACAGTTGACTTATGATACGACGCCTACCAACGAGGACTATGAAAAAATTGTCTAAAAATAACAATCAGAACGTTTGCAACGAATATGAATAAGGTTTTCAAATCCTTTCGAAGTGGACTTCTGTATTTCTGTAATAAATTTCATAAGATGTGAAATCCTTATTGAAGTTCGGATATAAATAAAATCAACAAATACTTAAATTGTGTGGCTAGTAACAAATTAGATAAACGATTAACTTCTTTTGTAGGAAATAAATATTTATTTCTTCCCGATCAAGCAACTCATTATCACACAATTTGGCGGGTAGTCTACCAAAAAAAGGTAGCGGTCTGATAGCTGTGACATTACACAAGTAATGTAATTTATATTTGTAATAACTGGCCTACTGAATAATAGAATTTTTTTATTACCATCAGTACTGAATCGAATATTAAGTGTATGTGATCACTACAAATGGTTCCGTATGCGGAGGACGAAGAAACGGCTTGAAGGGGCGTCAATTTGTTTACGCCACGTGTTCCGTAATGTCGAAAGACCGTTAAGCACCTTTGTTTATTCATGCAAAGCACATTGCACGTCCGCATGCGATGGTGTCGTTTGCATGGGAAATGCAAATTGTGTGGTAATGAGTCCATTCTGTATTAAAATGACTCTCCGGAATGGGTTACATCGGTTCGTATGACTGAAATGGGAGCATGAAACTGTTTTATAAAGGTCGTACCCCGCACGAGTGCCACAAGAACACCTCAGTAAATAATACGCTAACGAAACATGACATTTTTTTTACTATTAGTAAGACACCATTGTCACAAAACATCCGGTACTGCTGAATTACTCGCCAGAAGAACTTTAAACAGACTGAAGGCGAAAAAATGAAGGAAACAAAGGTTCTCTAGTATTGAATTGAATTGAATTGAATTTGCCTTATTTTACGTGGCGAGACTCGGGCCATCAGGCCCGCTCTTCCGTCTGACCACGCAAATTTCGCTACGCTTCTTTCACCAACTAGCAGAGAAAGGAGGTATTTCTTGGGCGAGAAACAGGCGATTTAGCTCAGAGGCGTCATTTAGGCTTGAGGATCTTTTACATGCAAGTAAATCTACGAACATGGGACAGCCGGCTTTACTTCCCCTCCGAAGGAAGGCGTACGAAGGATTTTTTCGCCCTTAAAAATCCACAGCTTCGATCGGGTTTGAACCCGCCAACTTGGGTACAACAGTCCAGTACGCTAACCGTTACACCATCGCCGCCGCAAAGTATTCACTTGCGTTTCCCAAAATCCTGACCCGTTTCCCCCAGTAGGCTGTCTTCCGGCATTAAGAATATCATGAGCGCTAGGGAAATTGTCGATAAATACCCGACTCGCAAAGCGAGCAGGGGATTTATCTGAGAATTTTCAAAGCAAGAGTGATATTTATTCCACGAATGAAATTTCTTTTAACAGTGTTCCAAAATGCGTCTAGTACGGAAAATAACTGAAAGCATATTAAAATAATAGAGGTTATGATACATACGCGGTTTATTGCGCGTCAGCACAACGATGGATTCAAAGATAAGTCGCAACTTATCTATCTTTCGAATCGCCAGCCGGGAGGAGGGGTAAAAACAATCGGTTAGTAAAAGCGATATTTTTTTAGATACACCACCCAGATTTGGGGCATTCTATATGTATAGTTAAAAATCATTGGTTTTCATTTCAAGTGTGGAATAGTTTTAGTAATTCTTCCGTGATGAGGTTTTTGCCCGAAATGCAGGGTTCCTTCATTGAAGGCAAGTTTTAGGAAGGTTTTACTGTAATATAATTTACTGTTCCATTTCAAATAAAATGTATAAAAAATATGGAATAAAGTGATGATGTTCCAGGTGCTATTTTTTCAAAATACGAATTTTATTTACAGAGAAACGTCAAAATGCGTTGTATTGATGACGATGATACAAAAAGTATAGCGTAAATACTAGTTCTAAAGTGACGGCTTATTTTTCAACTGAAATATGTAAAATGCAACTTTTTTACACTCCAATAGATGTGTGAAGGTGAATTTTCGTTTCATTTAATTAAGTAGAAATACATTAGATATTACGTGAGGGAAATCAATTAAGGTCGACAATTGAATTCTCGCAGTTGACTTGCAAATGCACGTGAGAAGCTAGTAAACGTGGTCGTAATAATTGTTTTTTAAAGTTTTAATTCAAGCATTGAAAAATATCGGGAATAAGAGAGACGAGCTGAAGAAACGTGATGATTCTTTTACCTCATATTTCACATTCAGTGTTCAACGGTTTTGACATTAAATAAAAAAGTAAATAAATAAAGAATTGCGTAGTGTAAAGTGTCTTTTCTGGACATTTGTGTCAATCGTTGAGATCTACGATTGCCCTTGACTAGGAAATGTGCGAGTGTTGCTGGTCGATTTGATTAATTACTAGCAATTTCAGATATCTGCTAAGGCCATTACTCCCGTCAGTGTAGAGCATATTTTTGCACAGACGATGGCGGTAGTCTTCCCCCGGTGGATGGCGAGATCTGGTGTCGACCTATATCGACTTACGGGTATTTCCCCAACCAGATATCTCCTACCAGCGAGACACCGCCTCAGCTGGAACAATCTCTAAGCGGTCTCTCGTTAGGTGTGGCAGTGTATAGTACGTGAGTGTAAGTGTGAGTGTACGTGCGCGAATGTGTGTGTAAGTTCCGGGTGAGGATGAGACAAGGAAGGGAAAGGAAAGATCGCGCGCGGTCCGTGGCCCATTTGTTACGGTACTACTCCAGCATTCCCCTTGTGTTGATCGGAGAAAACACGGAAAGCTACCAATCGGAGCTGCCCGTCGCTAAAATTTTCTTCCAGAATTCGATCTAGCTGACAAGGCAAAAGTCTCTCGACTTGTGTCGAAAATGCTGCAACCATCGGGGTTCACATCCAAGGACCTCCCGATCAGAAGCGCTGTAGTGGCTTCAGTTGACGCCCTGAGCTATCTTTTCCGTTGTTACTGGTCAAATTGGCGTTTTCTTTACTAACAGGTAATGGTAACAATTACCTGAATACGTGCAAAGTTTTAAATCACCTGCATCTATTCGGCACGTTCCACGCGTGTTTAATTTATTCGTGTGTTGTAGCTGTTCGTAAAAAAATTCTTCTGTCCGGGATCATTCACCTCGGTGATGAGCGAGAAAGGAAGATACCGACAATGACTGGTGAATCGCTATTACCTGCAACAGACGCAAGCATTACTAAGCATTGTCTGCCTGCCATTGCATCACTGATGTAATAAATTACGATTGTGATGCCCTTCAGGTTTCGTAATAGAGGCTTCTTAGTAACCATCTGTCTTGGGGTCAGAAAGACTGTTTTCCTTCCGCAAAAATAATTTCTGAAGACATTTGATGAGAGGTGAATGACGAAAAAGGAAATGCAGAAGATTGCAGAAATGCAGCAGGCCCCATTGCATTGTCTTCACAATTCCAGTGGCAATTCCACAGTACTTTTGTAAATTTAAGAAAAATATCTCCCATAATTAATGTATTGGACAGTCGTTCTGTACTTTGTCTTGTAACAGAATGTGAAACCAATTGAATTTCGTTTTCAGGGGGGGGCTATCAAATGCTTATTTATTAATAATAGTGTTTTGTAAAACATACACGCAGTTTATAATTTTCCTAAATTAACATCAGTCTACATCCCTTTAGTTGTTATTCTCTTTTTTTAATACAATGATCCGAAATCGCATTAGTAGCACTTTTATTCTCTCGTTACATTTTTAATTAATATTTTTCAAAAAAGAACGCATTTTCTTCTTGGCTACCACTGGATATAATTTCGATAAATGCATGATTCTAAATCCGCTGTCTACCTCACACAATCGTGGAAGTAGAGTACGAGTATTAGGAAGAACCGCTAGATGTCGACATTGTCGAGTCGGCATGTCATGTGTCCACCCTTGCAGAACGAGTTGCGCGTCTTATTTGCAGTGGATGTAGGCGTCGGCATGCCAATGTTCTAAGTGGTCGTACCTTAGATTTTCCTGCATATGGCGCTTAACTGACATTGGATACCGTCTTCCACAGAGTGAAAGTTTACGTAAATGTGATCAGCTTTGTTATAAAAGTTGTAATTTATTCACTCACTTTTACATTATTTTTACTTGTGGATTCGGTGAAGAAGCTCGATAAGCAATATTGTGCCCCGAAAATTTACCACGTTCAAATATCCATATAGTCTCATCACTATTAAATAATTCATAATTTTAAAATTGTTTATTATTTAATTCTGAATTAGGGGAATGTAGATATTTTTAATCTGTGAACTTAAATTTCAATGTTTCCAACTCTCACAACAGTATAACATTCTTTACGTATTAACGAGCGGCAACTTTTCTTGACCGATGATGTACCTGGTACAATAAACAGTTAAAGCTAAAAGCTCCCAACGAGCTCTGATGAGATTCCAAACACGTAGTCATTGTCTCGAATAGTATCATTTTGCTGTTAAAGACGAGATCTCCTGTTAGTATTTTATCGAAAAAATCTAAAACAATGAGGCAGGTACAGGGTCTTTACAAAAAACACCTCGAACACTTGAGAAAGTTAGAACATATAATGGCGGGGAACGCAAACTTATTGAGAAAGTTGCGAAGGCATGCGAGTTGGGGCAATATTATGATGCTTCTACCAATGAACGTTTTGGATCGGACTTTTGCTTTCTCTGGAGCAAGTATTTCAGTACGGGGAATCAAGACTAAAAGAGTCAATAATCCTTTAAATTTTCCATAAATGCCTGTTAAAAAGGGTAACATTCAACGAGACCACCCACTCATACTTTACAGAAATACAATTTTTACATATTTCCTCCAACTTTCCTCACATCTTGGAGTGAAACGTTTTATGTAGATTAAGTCTTAAAAAGGTTTGTCTTGTTAGCTACGATTTTGAATGACACATTGACAAGAAGTAACTCAGTATAATAAAACAAGATTTGTAACTTCAGGCAAAGGAAGACAATATACTTTCCTGGTCAAGACATTAATCAGTTCATGAATTAGTTTGAAACGCATATTTGACTTTGATTTTCCAAAGGTTGCGTCAAAAACTCGTGGCCGATTTTGTACGTAGCACCCTACCCGCATTTCTCCAAGCCTTCGGTCAAGAAGAGTTGCGAGAGTATTACTTATTTTCCCAACAAAATATACTAACATATATTCGCATACATCGAAAACTCTTTCCTTCCTACACTACTTAAAAAGATCGTATAGTACCTTTCTTTAGATTTACAAAGCACAAACTCTTCTCGGGCTTATCTGCTTCAATTCAAAAAGACTCATGAATTTCTTGCGCCTGCTGCCTTAAATGATTACTCGAGTTCAGGAGGTCATGCATCTCTTAATTGCAACGACACTAATAAAATTCCCTCCACCATTATGTTAAAAAATATGTCCAAAGACCTGCTCCGCTCCAATCTCCCTGCCAGTTTACTTGGTTTCTGCTTGTGTCGTATTTTTGGCTCGTTTCGATTGTTTTGCTCGTTTTGCCTGTTTTGCTCGATACGCTCATTTCGTTCGTTTTGCTCGTATTGCTCGTTTCGGTCGTTACGATCACTTTGCTCATTCCGCTCATTTTGCTCGCTTTGCTCCTTCCGCTCATTTTGCTCGCTTAGCTAGTTTCGCTCATTTTGCTCGTTTTGCTCGTTTTACTCGCTTTGCTCATTCCACTAATTTTGCTCGCTTTGCTCGTTACGCTGGTTTTTGCTCATTGTGCTTACTTTGCTCGCTTTGTGCGCTTAGCTTGCTTAACTTTTCTTACTTTTTTGCTTTATATTTTTACATTTTCACTTCTTTGCTGTTTCCCATTTCGTTTGCTCTTTTTTTCATTTTTGGTTTTATGCATTATTTTTACTTATTTATTTCTTAGTGCCTCGTCCTCTGACCTCCTCGTCGAATCCGTTGCCGCTCCCGTCTGCATGGAGCGTCCTTTCACCTCTGCCTCTGCCTCCGCCGCAGCGCAGCGCAGCAGGGGGCGGCGTGGAGGTTTCTCCCGCTAATCCGCTCGCATTCCACGGCGCCCCGCCCTCCGCTCCCAGCCACGCGAGCGGGGCGGGGCGGAGCAGGGCGGGGCGGGGCGGGGCGGGCGGGGCGGGGCAGCGGCGGGGGGCTGGCGGGGCGCGGGGCGGGCACGGGCGGGAGGGCGCGGGGCATGGGCAGGGCGGGCGGCGGCCGCGGCGCGGAGCGGCGACGCGCCGCGGGGCGGCGGGCGGGGCGGGGCGGGGCGGGGGCGGGCGGGGCGGGGCGGGGCGGGAGCGGGCGGGGCGGGGCGGTCAAGGTTCCCCGAAAAGATCCGCGGGTGACGCTGCACTGGAAAGCGGCGACGGGAAGTGGTTTCGCTTTCCAAGGGAAGGGTCTGATTTCAAGAGGTGAGTAAGAGAACCACACAGATGGGGTTTCCAAGAGTGACCACATGAGTGGTGAAGAATAAACGTAACAAATTTATGTAGCATAAAGAGGGAAGGGGACAATGACAACTTTTTCCCAAAGAACATGTGATTTTGAGAGATGAGTAAAAGGACCACACAAATAGGATTTCCAAGTGTGACCACATGAGTGGTGAAGAATAATCGTAACAAATTTATATAGCATAAAGGGGAAGGAGGGACAAGGATCACTTTTTCCCAAAGAACATTGATGGGTGTAATCTCGTGAAACGGAGATTCACATGGTCAATTTTTGGCATAGCGCTCTTGGTTGCTAGATAACTCATCGTTTAGTGGTATTGGGAAAGCACACGAACTCTTAGGAAACCACTGGCCTATTGGCGATGACAGTATTGAACTGTTGTTGTTGCTTTATATTGCCTGCAACATTTTGACCACAAAACCTTCTCAAATGATGCAAAGAGATTGGATACATGCAACAGTAAAGATCATGCTGCCTCAAAACCGAGCAATACAAATCAAATAAGGGGTTAAATTCGCAGGTTTTACCTGTTGAGATTAGTCCAAAGTCGTTGTCTGACCGGTCCTTGGGATCGAGTCCCGGTGGAGGCGAATTTTCGACATTAAATCCAATTCAGTCGCTGTCTGGAGGAGAATTCTAGGGGCCGGCTGCTCTGATCGGTAGTTTTCTTTGGTTTCTCCGATCAATACCAGGCATCAGCATAAGCAGTATCCTAAGAAAAGGAACACGAACGGCGCGCGATCTTTCTTTCCCCTTCTTCGTCCTATCCTCACCCCCTTTGTTCACACACACACAGGAGTGCCCTAAATCTACACTGCTCGCACCTCAAGAGACCAGTTGCGAGCCTGAATCCTAATAAACAGGCTGCGAACCGCATGCTATCTTTCCTTCCTCTTCCTTGTCCTACTTTGTCCTCTTTCCTTACACTCACACATTTATACTTTCATGCACAACACTTTCATGCATACAAGACAGAAGACGCCTCCGGAACGTAGAGCTCGTATCGGCTGGGGTGGTTCCCGCTGGGGGATACCTGGAGAGGGAAATCCACCCATGCCAACGTGTAAAACCGCCCGGAAGCTCATCATCCAGCGAAGGAAAAACATCACCACCTTCCGCGATAAAAAATGCACAACACTAAAGGGACCACTGTACAAGACGTGCCCGTAAACATATAAAGAAATTTTATTTGCTTTTTATGGTAAAAATGACTCAACTTCTCGGTTTTGCAATGAATCACGAAGACCATCTTTCCACAAACAAATGACATTTGCGCCTATATACGAGACTTTCTTCACCGCCATCTGTTTTCTTGCGAGAGCTGTTCTAGAACAATCTCCCCATCTGCCCACGTGCGCGGCACCGCTGCTTTCTTGTTTTTCGTCTTTCCCGATCCCCCTTCGGCCTCGGGTGCGGGTTGATTTACGACGTCACAGCCGGAGTGGGTGGACGTCGTACCTGTAGCTCGGTCTCCTTTGAAGGACGGAAGAAAGCAGCCTGAGTGAAGGCCGTAAACTGACCTCGGCTACGCATCGGACGGAATTGCTAGGCGTCTTTGCTTGTACAAAAAAAAGGAGAAACCATTTTTTTTTGTATTATTAATGAGCGCGTGCGGGAATTATGACTGTTAAATTTAACTGTGCTTTCACTCGAGGAAAGTTGTTCGAAATACATGTACGTGTATACTTATACACATTTCCATGAAATTGTTTTGTCGGAATCGAGAAGTAGTACTGCGAGTATGTTTTACCTTTAGACGTGTCTCGTATTCCAGTTTCTGTCACTTCAGTCTTCTGCAATTAATCGTCTTCTTAATGATACAACTTAAAATACACTTTTAAGAGTTTAATCAATTATTTTTTTCCACTCTTCTCTTTTATAAATCGCATTTTCGTTTATTCCTTTCTCTTGCAGTACATTTAAAATTACTTGTTTCCATGATATAGGTGGTCTTCCACGTTTCCGTACCCAATAAAAAGCTAATTTAGGTAATATCCATTTTTTCAATGTTCAAACCAGGTTAGCCTTTTTTTGTTTACATAATCTATAATTGAATAGGATATATTCATATGTTTTCTAACAACATCATTTCGAATTTTGTTTCTTATGAATATTCTTGCATTATCATCGATGAAATTATTTTAACATCGATGATAAAAGAAGTTGAAAGAGAAACAAAAAAGTAAAACGAAGAGAGAGTGTTGATGATTAAGCTCAACTTCCTGCAGAGTTGGCCAACGGATTTTCAAGTGAATACAGAACATTTATGGGAATGACGACTGCTCAGTCCGATGTTTTGTTGGAAAACGTTACTACGGCGATTCAATGAGTTGATTAACTCGAGAGGTGCAATGCATGCCAAAATATAATTAAAGGTTAGGTTGTCATTCTCAGCATCAGGAATCAGCTACCGGTCTTTATTGCATTTCTCAAAAAACTGCACTTGGCACATATGACTCGGTGTGCCTTCTCAATGTCCCACTAATCTTTGACGGAATTGTGGCAGGGTAGCTCCTTGCTAATAAAGTAAATAATCCACTTTTCTATTCACATACACTTCTAAAACTTACTACTAAACTTATTTGAATGTGGGTAGAGAATTTTGAACACTAGCTAGATACTTAGGTCGAATTATGCTGTTATTTTGATGGCAGTTCTGGCGGCCGGCTGCTCCGATCGGTAGTTTTCCGTGGTTTCTCCGATCATCATCAGGCGAATACCGGAGCAGTATCCTAATAAACGGACCAGGAATTATGAATTTTGCTCGGGCCCTTCATATCTCATATGATTCGTGAAATGAGACTAAGTCTTTTTCTTGAGCTGATAATATATGGATGTCCCTTCATACCAGAAAACAATACTAAATGAAACATATTCAAGTATTTTAAAAGGAGTAACATTTTATATTTTTAGGCCGATTAATTTGTGTTCTGTCAAGGATTTTTATCATATATGTCTGAAACATTCAAGTACGTTCTATTAAAGACAAATAATTAGTGTCAATTTAAATGATATAAAAATAGTGTAATTATTTAACAATGTTTATTTATCTTATTCCTCTTCTTGCAGATCGCCATTGCAGCAAGGGGCCGGAGAGTTGAAGGGTAAAGCACATTGGATCGGGTAAAGTCTGTATGGGGCAGGTCCAATCCTAGTCTGATCGAGCGGGGTCGTATCGGGTTCAGTCGTAGTGGGTCGAATCGGGTCGATGTGAGTCGGTGCTCAGCGCATCTGATCTGATCTGATCGGGTGGATTCGGACAGAATCGGGTGAGCTCATGTCGGGCTGCGTCGAGTCATGTTGGGTCAAGTCAAAAACGCTTGGTCGGGAGCGTAAAGTCCTATGGATCTGGAAGGTTCAGGTCGGGTCGGGTCGGGTCGGGTCGGGTCGGGTCGTTTCGGGTCGGGTCGGGTCGGGTCAAAT
>BOPP01000105.1:4138261-4170708 GCA_017312745.1 Gryllus bimaculatus
CCCGGCCTCTCCCCGCCTCGCACGGAAACAGTACTGGCATGGAAAGTAAATGTCAAAAAATGGGGAGGGTAATATTTGGAATTGAAATATTTTGTGTTTTGTAGTTGTTTTGTAACTCATCTTCGCACACATGTCCACGTGCATCTTCTTCCACACGTCCAGACGCACTGCACACACCACACACCTGTATACACGTACACTTACACATGCACACAAGCACCCACACATGCATATACGTACACACACAGGCGCACATACATGCATACACATTCTCACACATGTACACTTTCGTGCACACACATACAGCACACAAATACACACCGTATTCACCGCACGTGTCACACACGCGACACATATTCATACATATCACTCTCACTCCACACATTCACACACACATACACACACACCACACTTACCATGTACACACCATGCTCCCCAGGCACACGCCATACACACACTAGGCACACCGCACACACACCACACCGCACACACACCACACCACACACACCACACCACACACACCACACCACACACACCACACCACACACACCACACCACACACTCCACACCACACACACCACACCACACACACCTCACCACATACATCACGCACACCTCACACCACGCACACCTCCCACACAAACATACATACCATAAACACACCCGCCAATCCCTTTTTTTCGAATAGACGTTGCCCCTATGTGTCCACGTTTTCAGATTTTCAACTATAATTCTTTACAAATAGTTTTATAATTATGAATTGTGAGCTATTCCGTTTTTATACATTTTATTGTATGTGAGTCATTTTCTTATTTTGCTCCATTTATTCCATTGACAATGTCTTGAAACTGTCCCAAATACATTCATTGTCGAAAATTCTTCCAGTCATTGAAAAGTCATACAGCGCAAATCGATTCGTCTCGTCGAAAGCAATCTGATGAGCCACTAATTAGTCTGAAGATGTCTTAAAACGCGTTGTAAATGCTCCACTTCCTGTCCGCCTCTCGCAGAGAACTCGATATTTGGATACTTCTTTTAGAGAGTTCTGAATATGTTCGGTAAACAAAATGGTCAGTTCTCCCTCAGCAGACTGAGCCGCGTCAAATGACACCTAACATGCACCCAATGTTAAACAGAGAAAGTTCTAATTTGCAATGAGACAGGCGTATTCATACAAGTTACCAGTTTACTATACGTAGGATGCAATGAGTTGCTCTATCATACAAAGTGAAGGGTTTATGGTCGCCCGACTACAATGTGTGTTCGCAGAAGCTTTCGCATGGGGAAGCTAGGGGCCGTGTTCCCTCTGAAAATTTTGAAAATCAGTCCAGTAGCTTTACTTAATAAAATTGATTATTTCCTTGAATATGTTCAAACCCTCATTTTCTCCTTTTTAACTTTATAATTTTCAGAGTTCTTAATGCGACATTTGGAGAAGAGACTATCCAAGCCATCGGGTAATCTGTAAATTGTTCTGCATCAAATCAAATAGTATTTATCAGTGGTATCATTTAAAATATAATTTCATTCGCCTTTTTGTACATTTTATTTATGTGATAGAGATGTAAGCCACGTATAAAAAAAAGGTCAATGAATGTAAAGCCTGAAAAATGTAGTTGTCCACCCTAATGATTTAGGCAGCACACGTCTATATGTGCTCGATAGCAAGTAACGGTCATCCGTGCCCAGGAGAGTCTGGAAACTTAGAATAACATTCTGCGGTGCTGTTGCAAGCTTCTTTTTGTGTATGCCAGTTACTCCCTAGATATGCATGTAATATGAATCTCCACCACACATCTTCAATCTGTTGCAACAGCTTCATCGTAAGACGTGGTGAAAAAAGAATTGTTAGCCAATTGTTTCCAAATACTTGGCACCCCGATCACCTCATCTCTCACTCCAGGGAGTTACTTACTTGTGGGGTAACCTGCAAAAGAATTTACAAGAAGAAAATATAATTTCGTCCATAAAATAAATTATGTTTCTCCAGTAGAGGATCAAGTCCTACTCGTGGGGAGAGATTTGAGCTAAAACATTTATGGCATTTTGCTGATGCAAATAGTTTCTTCTGCAAGGTAGCGAATATTTCGCGTTAATAAATTTTGTCAATAATGGTCCTGCCTGAACTTATTCAACTTACTAGACAAATTCCAAAGCTCTAAAAAACGTACACTGGTTGTAAGTCTTCACCAGAGGGCTTTTAAACATTTTAATAAATGAGTATTCTCATATGAGCTGTTTTGAAGAAAAGTATATCACAAAAGATGTAGTTGAATGAAATGATGCATGCAGTTAGTTGTGCACCATGCTATTGAAATGCTTTGCGATACGAAATATAATTTTAATATTTTTTTATAATTTTTGTTAATACATTAGTTTATATATTCGGAGAGAGATGGGGCGACCAACACATTTTGTCGCACGAATGAGACAAAAGCGTTTTAGGGAGACTGAACACCGTAGCATTGCATCTAATAGAAAGTAGATAACGAATTGCCTCTTATGCGGTAGCTTCAATCTGAGTAAGAACGTGAGTTCCAACTTTCCAGACAATTATGGTACACGACACAAATTACATTAAGAAGAAAGTAACAGAGTTCATGCTAGATATGAAGCGTGCATGATTAGACGGCGAAATAGGTACAGGAGTTTTTGATGTCAACCCTGGGTACGATGTTCTGCTCTCTCAGTTCTCTTGATTAGCAAAAACCCTTCATTTGGAAAACAGAATCCTTTGCTTAATTATGGCTAAAATTGTATATTTTTCAGGCTAATCCAACACATCTCAATGGTCCAGCAAAATTCATGGACATGGACATGGTCATTAAAAGATGTATGCTGTTAGGCAATTGTGATTACCCTGACTCTCTCTGAAAGGGATCATCAAGTTTGTTTTCAAATATTTTAATAATTCTAAATTCGTCGGAATTGCCTTTCAATGTTTTTAATAAACTAGATGTAATGTATAAACAGATTTACACTTTATAAACATACAGCAAATATTACAATGATTACAATTTTGTGAAAAAAGTTTAATAAGGGTATTTTGTGAACATAAATTTGTGAGCCCCTTCATTTGTATTTCAATTTATAGTGTTTATTTAAACATAAAAATTATAATATAATGAATCGTATATTAATTTTTCAGAAAATTATGGAGGATGAGAATATTTTGAATGCCTTGACTTTATTTGATAATGAGCATTTGCAATTTTCCACGCGTATAAATAATTGGATTATCTGAATAATTAGTAGATATTTTGCCAAGCCATAAAAAACTTCATTTGACCTCCAGGGCATAATCAGTACAGAGTAAAACTCTTGAGTGTGCAGATGTGCGGATGAGAGGATTTGCAAATGTGTGATATTCCGTCACTCGCGGCTAGACCATTTCCCGTGCACCAATCGACGCGTATCATTCGACGTGTCTCTGTCTCCTGATGGGGAACTGATCATTTGTCTCCGGATCCGGCCAGAAGATTCAAATAAATTTCCCAAAACGTGTTTTGGTGCTGCTTTTTTCGTGTTTTGGTGCTGCGATCTCAGTGATAAAGGCAGGAATCATACCAGCGCCTCCTAAATCGATCTATTTGGTGGTGTTAATCACCCGTATCCAAACAAAATTTTAGAAAAATACGCCATAATTGTCTCTTACGGCGTTGCTGATGTTGATATCTTTAAGTGAACAATTGAATTACCAAGAAAATTGCGCTGCATTTTGATATCAATTTATATTCGAAATATTGTATTTTTAAAAGGAAATTTTCAAAAACCTATGAACAGTATTACCTCGTAATTTATTAAATTTGAAGAATTTCAAGTGAATATGGTGAAAACAAAACTGTGAGTAACACTAGAGATTTAATGAACTTTCTTATGCTCGACTTCGCACATTTTCGTTCTTATGTAAGTGCGCAAATACCGATTTTCAACTGAATGTGACCCACAACTTATGTTTATTAAACTTACCTAACACTTTATTCACATAAACATACGAAACAGTCGCCTTTTAATGTTAGATTTGCATGTAACAATGTATTCGCATGCAAAATAATTAATAGAGCAATTGCAGAAGTAGAAGTAAACACAAAACATTTGTAAAGTTTCAATCTCTTCAAAAATTAGGGGGCGAAATATGGAAGTGTTAAGGAAATCTGGGTAAGAATCGAATGTAGTTGTAAAAGATGTTGCGACAGAAATTTCTGAACTAATTGAGAATGATCTACATTTGTGCTAATGCAAGTGTGCTAATGCAAATGTGCTAATGCAAATGTGCTAATGCAAATGTGCTATGTGCATTTTTATTCATTTAACAGAAAAGCCTAAAAATGTAGTTGTACTAAAATTCAACTATTAGCATCACAACCTCCAAGTATTTGTTACAGCGATTATAATTTTGAAATTCAAATAAGACTAGATCATATTCCGTATGGAGGTAACACACAATGTCATTGGGTGTTGGGAACTTTTGAACGGGAGTATAACAGTATCAGCTACTACAATTCATTGGTAAGACCAATGCCTGATACTGAAAGAACATATTTGAACAAACTGGGCATGAAATAAATTTTCAACTCATGAAACTATTTTTAAAACAGTTTACAGCGTCGGCGACGCCGCATTTTACTAGTATTAATTAATTTACATAAACAACTGTAAATATTCGTTGCTTAGCTTTCGCTCAGAGCAATAATGAAATAGAGTAGTCCTGTCGCATGACTAAGCCGAATCTTACGTACCTGTGGGGTGGGTGAAACAAAAGTGACCCGATTTCTCCGACAAAAGCACATTTCATCCTTTCTAACGGAAATCACTGAAACAAACATGTGAAAAGTTAATCATTATTACAAGTTCCCTCACGCAATGTGGCACAAGAGTGAAATCATTATAGCATTACATGTAATGTTCCGATTCGTGAAGCCTACTCCTTCGAGTTCTCGAGAACACTGAGAGTGATCCTTCTGAAAATCCTGCAAACGAAACCGACAGAAAAGGGTGAAAATCTTTGTTGACTAGAAACATTAATCCTCTGACACACACACTATCTCGTAATTAATAATACGTGATATATATTTTGTGTCTGAAACACCGAGAGAACAGTTTTAAACAAGCACATGACGTGGGTCGATAGGTGGTGCCACCCCACTTTATCGGCTGAGTTTAGCTCAGAGCCAGTCCTCAGTAGTCCTCTGAGTCTTCAGTGGCTCTGAACTAGGGATCCTGGGGCTCGAGTCCCGACGACGATGTATTTTCGACGAGTATATATTACTCGCGCAACTTTTCTTGAACGATGGATTGAAGAAATTCGGGTAGAGTGGGGGTATAAGTTACGAAATCGGCCACTAGCTTTTATGAAGCAATGCCAATCCCTGGAGAATCAGCCATGCCTTCGCAACTTTCTCAAAAATTTGCGTTCTAACTTTCTCAGGAGTTCGAGGTATTTCCTGTGATGAATTTTCACCTGATTTGGTCATTTATTTAATTTTTTTGGAGAATATCACGGTCAGAAGTTCTCGTCTTCAACGGAAAATAGTTTATATTACGCGTCAGAGAAGATGTGTTTGGAATGTCGTCATCAGTGCTCGCTGCGAGCTTTTGTCTTCAACTGTTTATTGTGTCAGAAAGGGGGAAGCAAGGTCATCGTTCAAGAAGAGTTCCGCGAGTAATACTAGCTATGCAGCTTGGTCTTTTTCAGCTGCTGAATTCTAGCTGTCAGGTGCTCTGATCGGTAGTTTTCCGTGGTTTCTCCGATCAACACTAGGCGAATGCCGGAGCAGTCCCTTAACAAACGGGCTACGGACCGCGCGCGATCTTTTCTTCCTCTTCCACGTCTTATCCTCACCCCTTACTTACATGCGTTTACACTTGACAGCTCTGCACTATCACACATGTCGGTAGACCAGTCAGAAGCTTGGAACTTGCCCGGTCTGGGGCGGTGGTGGGAGATACCTGGTTGGAGAAAACCTCGCTATCCGAAGGGTAGGTCGGCACTTGATCTCAACTTTCAGCAGGGGAGGTACACCGCCACTTCCCGGGATATTCATTCTCCTTTATTACGGGAGTAATGACCATAGCAATCGGCGTACCCGGAACCATCAATAATCAAACTTTGAACTGTGTTCTACATACGTCACGTGGCTCCAGCGGCAAGCTGTGTGTGCGCGACTACCCTGAGAAGTGACCTTATGACAACGGCTGTTGTCAGGCTGCTGTTAACTATACTACATATAACACACCTGGTGGGAGATTGCCCCAAGAGCATTTTTTATTGAGAAGAATTTATTTATTTGTATAGGAAAATCAATTTTTATAAAAGATTCTGGGCTAGAAATTCCATGTAGATAGGGAAAAAAGTAAATGTTGATTTCTGAAAACGAATTTAAGTAATGTATAATGATCTTCTATCATTCCTCAATAAAATTCCTGTCTTTCGAACATTGCAAAGACTTATAGAGAAAGGTGATTATTGTTTAAATAATTATTGTAATTTAAATGTGAAGGGAAACCTAGTTGGAAGAAGAATAATATGTTTACTATTTGATTGATTATTTTGAGTTTCCCCAGGATCAACTCTTCGTAGTCCCATATGATGTGACTTTTTTCCTCAGAAGATGCCGGTGATCTTCCCATGCTGGTTGATGATATCCGACGCCATTCTAAACGTTGGTTAGCGGAGGTTTTCCCAACAAAGTATCTCCTATCAGCAGGACATCGCCCCAGCCGTGAAAATCTCTAAGCTCCCAACGTGTTTAGTAGTGTAGTGCATGTAAGGGTGTGTGAAAGGGGTGAGGTTAGGACAAAGAAAAGGATGGAAAGATCGCGCACGGTCAGTTCGTAAGGGTTCTGCTCCGGCATTCGCCTGGTGTAGGTCAGAGAAACCACGGAAAACTACCGATCAGTGCAGCTGACAGCTAGAATTGAGCATCTGAATACGTCCAAGCTGCATAGCTAGTATCCACGTTCATACTCGTGCCAGGACGGAATATTGCCTAGGCGTGGATACTCGTCGCAAATACATCGTCGTCGGGACTCTACGGGAAACTACCGATCAGAGCAACCGGCCGCTAGAATTCTCCAGACAGCGGCTGAATTCCGCCTACTATGTAGCTAGAGTTGAAAAACCTGCCTCCTTCAGCATTGAAACCCTAAGTCCTCCCGGTCAGAGGCACTGCAGTGACATCATTGTTGATACCCTGGATCACCATTTGAGCGGCGGCATTTTTCAAATTGAACTTAACTACAGACATATGCACCATATAATCCAAAAATATTCATTTTTACATGTGACAAGCTTCCACAGAGGGTGCGCAAAGCAATTGAGCGTCTGGTTCACCGCGTGGCTGAGGAAGGCGAGAGCGGGCAGTGCGTGATGCAGAGCAGGTGGGGCGGACACGCTTCGCCGCGCGCTCGTCATCTGTTCTCGTGTCCGCCGAGGCGCGGCAGAATGATGGCCTACCCGACCGGTTCATCCGTCACTTCTTTGCCCTTCAGGAAATGAAAGGAAGTCTCTCAATTATTTCGTGCTATTATTTTGCGCTGTTTTTTTAAGTGTTTTCTATTCCATAGCATTACATTCAATTACATGCGTTTTTTGTTCGGAAAACAATTATGTGTTCTTCATCTTGGTTTATTTGCAGACACCTTATCTGACGAAGACGGAGTGACTGACTGACTTACTGAATCAGTGACTCACTGACTCTCGGTCTTATTTGTAACGTCGTGCCGAGGGGACAGATGGACAACACATGTCGTAAGGCCAGCGAGGGGGCGGGGGCGGTCCTTTGGCGGCAAGCGGAAGGCCACCAGAGATGGGCCCCTCCTCAATGGCCCGGGTGGGCGTGACTCGGAACGTGGGTGTCAACTGGCGCAGAGGGAAATGATGGGTGAGTCCAGCCGCGGTGCAGCTGGACTCCAAAATTGCAAACAGGCCGACGTTTCGGGATGAGAGGACGCCGCCGGCATGGGAGGTCTGTCACGTGACCCCTCGCGAGGCGGCTGGAGAGCAACCAGCCGTGGGCATTCGAGTTTGAACCGAATCGCGGTGCGGAAGACACATTTCACCCGCCAGGGGTTACCGCGAGCTTCGGCAGCGAGGTGTGGCGGTTGCCACGAGACAAAAGGCCAGAAGCGGCGCCAAGCCGCTGGGGTCTGCGTCAGGCTGGGGCGGGGATGCCTCAGAGATGCACAGTGCTGGGAGTGCAGCGCGTTTCCGAGGAGTATGTATATAGCGTAGTTAAACTTGTAAATAAAACTGTATAAACAACTCCGTGTCTGTGTGTTACTCGCACCCGACGACGCCACATATTCACTGAGTGTCTCACTGTCTATTTCGCAATTTCGGACTCGTTGATTATATCGTGTTTCCGGCCGCATCAACTTCTAAGGTTATTAGTCCCGAAATTGTAGTGCTTGTTTTTTCCGGTGGCGGTGACCTTCCCCCGCTGAATGGTGAGATCCGGCACCGAAGTTACTGCCGAGAGGGATTTTCCCAACCAGGTATCTCCCACCAGCGGAGCTCCGCCCCAAGCCGGTACAAGCTCTAAGCTCTCGTCCGGTCTCGTGGCATGATAGTGTAGTGCGTGTAAAGTGGATAAGGGTTGAGCACAGAACCAGGGCAGAGGAAGGAAAGATCGCGTGCGGACCGTGGCTCGTTTGTTAGTGAACTGTTCCGGCATTCGCCTGATCGGAGAAACCACGGAAAACTACCGATCAAAGCAGCTGGCGGCTAAAATTATCTTCCATAAGATGCTGATAACGCAGTCGGAAGGCAGATTGAGGAATATTTGGGAGTTCTGGATTTTAATTCCGATGAAGGCACAGATGTTTTTATTGCCATAATGTCATAAAGTTTTTGGTATTTTTAATCAGGTCACATACTAGCATTTTCAGCGACCCCCCGAACCCCACACAGAAAATATTTCGGGGCGCGAGTGCCCTTCCTATAATGCATGGGTGAAAACTAGAACGGTATAAGTGGCATTTTACAAATTCTGACAAAATTGTTTATTTTAGGCTATATTTTACTTGCAATGTATTTTCGTTTGAATTGAAATTCCGTGGTTTTAATAATAAAACAAAGCACCACGAGAGTAATATTGAATTAATGAAACAGTTTTCTCAGTATTTGTAAAATGTAGCTTATATCTTTCTGGTTTCCACCCATTCATATTTTATTCATTTTCCATTTCAAAGTTTCATCATCTCCACTACTCTTTATTAATCATTAATACCGATTACACCGTATTTAGAGGTGTTGAGATGTAGCTGCAAGTTACTCCAGCTATATGGAATAGAAAATTATCGAGATGGGAATCTGCCCTTCCTAGACAATGTAACTAAATGTAACCTCGAATTAACTTCTCCCCATAGCACGTCACACACAGTTTTTAACTGTTTTTGACCTAAAAAAGTAAGACACCGCGACAGGGAGAACAAATGGCGTGCCTTGTTATTTCTAGGTGGCAGGATCTTAGCGTTGTGCCCTTTCAATTTCCCGTATGCGTCATCAGGCAGCGGGAGGTATTTGCGGCTTCCCAGGGAACTCTCCCCAGTGAGAAGTCCTCTCGTGCTGCTTTAACGCCAGGGTAGCCCTTGAGGCCCATCTCAGTCAAGTACCGTTACATTTCGGACCGAAGTAGTCCTTGGGTCCATCTCTGTGCGTGTTCAATTTCTGTGTGTATGGAACCAGCTGCACATTCAGACACACATAACCCCACATAGTTGCCGGTCATGGCAAGGAACTAGGACTTGTGTAGGAGTATATGAGGTACATGTACTGGAATCCCTCCATGCTACCAACACAACTGAGGGTTTGGGAAAGGCGGTCGAGTTAGATGTAAAGGTTTCTTTTTTTTATTTAATAGGCCGCAGACCTTTAAGCCATTACAATACCTACATCCTACCGCGTTCTATTACTTGCGCAACGTTTCTTGAACGATGTATTGAAGAAATGCGAGTAGAGTGGGGGTATTAGTTTCTAAATCCGCCACTGTATTTTATGAAGCAATGCCAATCTCGGGAGAATCAGTCATGCCTTCGCAACGTTTTCAATAGTTTGCGTTCTAACTTTCTCAGGAGTTCGAGGTATCCCCTGAGATAGATCTTTACCTACTTCGATCATTTCTTCAGATTTTTGGAGAAAATCACGGATAGAAGTTCTCGTCTTTAACAGAAAATTGTATCCATTTCGCGCCAGTGGTGATGTGTTTGGAATGTTGCCATCAGTGCTCACTACGAGCTTTTGCCTTCATCTGTTTATTGTGCCAGAGAGGAAAAAGCAAGGTTTTTAACATTAAAGCTCCCCCTCCCAAACCCGCCAAGTCCTGCAGGATATGATAAAAAAGATGATGACTTGAGTAAAATATATTTCCGCGCGCTACAAAAAGATCCATTCCCTGCGCTATGAAACTATCCACTCCTAGGCAACGCTCCAACATGTGGCCCCACGTACCGCGTTCATTACAGCACCACTGCCGCAGCGACCGCGGCCGTCATCAATCAACTTGTACGTTTGACACTTGCTTCACTCTACATACATACCCTAACATAGTGGTTTTCAAACTTTTTGCTGCCGTGACACCCTTCATGTAACAAAATCTTCACATGCCTCCCCGCATTAATATTAAATTGTTAATAAAAAATAACTAATATTTGCCCCAGGAAGTAAGGCCATCATATACAGTGTACAAAATTATTAATTCAAGTGATTTGCACTGAAATTAATGAATTTAATTAATGTTTGACAAACAACGAAAAACTATAAAAAACGAACATATTGATAGTTCAGAAAAGTCAGTGAGATGGATGGACTTGTCAGGCGACATACACTTCATCTAATCTCAGAACTAATTTAGAAATGTCAGAACGCATCTCATTCTGATGATTTATTCTTGATCTATATTTTTCTTGATCACCACCATGGCTGAAAATCCGTTTTCACGTACAAAAGAAGTGGAAAAAGGAAGCAGACTACGCAAGGCTTTCTTTACTTAACTCTGGATACTGATTCTTTACAGAGCACCAAACTTCGGACAGAGTTTCAAGAATGAATCACCTGACAACAAGCGAGCCGAATTCTATTGTGTCAACTGCCTGAGCTCATTTACAATTACTGATAGTTGACAATGGTGGTTTCATGGAAGCAATGCTATCGCGTAATATACAAATGTTTTCTCTCTCATTCGTTAAAATTAATGAAGGCACATACATAATCCGATAGTAATTTATTCATATAGGAATAATTAGAGCATTATTAAGCATTAGAACATTACTTCATTAAATTATTACGAAGTTCTTGAACCTCCTTTCTGAAGCTTTCGCGCCTTCCTGGGGAGGCGCGCCTCACAGTTTGAATAACACTGCCCTAACATATTGATGTTAAATATTAAGTAGCGTTAATCGTCGTACCTACATTCATACATTGAAATATTAAGTAGAGTAGACCCGCCTTAATGTACGAGCTCAATAAGCAGTGCCGGAGCTAGACAATTTTGGGTTCGGAGCAATTCCAAGATGTAGCCACAGTCCTCGTCCCGAAAAAAATTAAAAACGAGAGAGTTGTACCAAGAAACTATATGAGTTGTTTTATTTCAACAAATACCAAAAACTTCGTTTAATGTAGAAAAAGCTTTTAGAAGTATCTTTTAAATAATAGCTTTAAATAAACGTAGTTAGTGATCAAATAATACAACTTCCATGGTGATTATGATAAATAAAAGATGTTATCAACAACAATGTTGTTGATACCGGACAACAATAATTGTTGATTCCGGACATCTTTTGTTTATCATAATAATAGAAGGTATCTACCTCACCAGCCATCTAATTAATTCCATGGTGATCTTAAAATGCTAAAAATTTGTTGTGTTTAGGTAGTTTAATAGAATTACTTTTTAAATACATGAAATAATAAATATGAATTTCAGTAGAATCTATTTTAATGTCATTTGATTCATTTAACTCAGCCTTACCTTGTAAGTAATGGTTATAAACACATTTAAGGTAAAAAAATAATTGAACATTTTATGAAATATCAGAGTATTGTCCCGCGACTTATAAATTTACGATCACGGTTTTCTTGAGTTCTCATTTGTTTTTCAATTTTTTTTACTAATTCTTTCCCAATCAGTCCGGTCATTAGGCCCCATGATTTGTAGGGTCCCGTGCGGTCTTCCGGTCTGCCCACGCCTAGCACCGGCGCAGTCAAAAAGCTTCGAGTGTTCGCGTAGAGGCGAACCAGGCGCCTAAGACAAACGAGAGGCAGTTGGAAGTGACGCAGATGCGTTGGTGACGCGACGGCCCGCGTTCGTCTTCTGTTCCTGCCGCCTCCCACCCGGGGAGGAATCATGTGCGACCGCTTCGCTCCGTCCGGCACTTTCGCTGCCGCCGTTGAATCACAGCCCGCCTCCGCCGCGACGGTGCGCTCCAGGCGAATGACGAGGAAAAAGTTTATTACGCGCTGTTAAAAAGGGCGGAGTGGAAAGTGAGTAATGTGAATGTTGCGCCATGAATGAGGAGCAATTTTCGATCTGATGGGAGAGGAAATTAAATTAAATAAAGAACACGAAAACAAGGAAGGAAGTAGAATACGTGGAACAAAAAGGAAGGTAATAGAAAAAATCAATTGAGTGTCTAGTGCAAAAAAAAAAAAGATTCAGTGGAAGCAAATATACATAACAAAGAGGAAATTAGATCATGTGTTTCTAAATGAGTAGAAATGATTAATCTTTTTACTTTTTTTAATATCATTACGTGTTTTGAAACAGAATAGAACATTACTTTCGTATGGTAATCTAGAAGTGTGTAATGTAATATTAAAAATGAACGGAAAATTAGTAATACTATTTTGGCATTAGCAATGATGGGCATCTTCAGTCCAGTTCCAAGAAAACAATGAGAAAAGTTAATAAATGATGAGAATGGAAAAACAATAATTTCGATGTGGTTCCCAAATACGAGGAAAAATACATAATACGAAAACAATAAAGGACTTAGTTAAACTAACCGGAGAAAAAATTCTTGCGTTTTCGCACAGTGATCTTTTGCTTATTTTTTATCTGATCAATAAAATAAGTCTTTCTTCGAATGTCAAAGAAAGTACTTATTAGGCGGAATTAATAGATAATAAAATGTAATTCGAATATTTCAAATAAATATTAATATATAAATATATAATAATAAATACGTCGGTTTGGGAATTGTTCAGGCATTCGCCTACTGTTGATCGGCGGAAAAACGGAAAAACACCGATCAGAACAGCAAGCCGCTAAAATTCTCCACATGACAGCGGCTGAATTCGACCTATTAGTTTGTAACAAAAATCTGCTACCAGCAGAATTCGAACCCTAGGGCCTCCCGGTCATAGATACTGTAGTGACATCAGTTGACGCCCTGGGCAATCTAAGCCAGTGACCATTCACTATTGTACACAGTTCAAAAGAATTAACACGTTTTGGTGAGCATTTGTAACTCTTGTACTATACGCTTGGAACTTTGAGGGCTTGATAGTTCTGCCAGTAGCCCTCTTCCAGATCTACTGGTGCAAACACTATCGTGCCTTATCATGTGTTTAAACTTTGCTGCAATTGGAAAAGCTGAGGTGATATGAACCATACTTCCATCAGTTCCTGAAAAATACTTGGTTTATTGAACTGCAAAAGTTTGAGAATCGTTTATGGTGTCTTTGCAATCTCTGATCATGAGCTCCTACCACAATTACTTCATATCCGCGCTTTATTCCTAGACTTTTAAGTCATAAAATCCTTGGTTTCTTCTTGTTCTATTGATATTATTATTATTATTATTATTATTATTATTATTATTATTATTATTATTATTATTATTATTTCTAAGACGTGTAGTAAAGTTTTAAAAGTGAAATCTCATTTTTAAGAAATATCAATTAAAAGATCAATAATCACCAGGGAGAAATTCTCAGGCCCCCTTGGGTTCTCGGGACTCCATTTTGAAAATAACTGCTGTACGGGATTTGCGTTGAATTTATTTAAACGCATTTTTTTCATATCATAAGTGATTAGTTTTGAAGTATAATGTGTGTCTGATTCGTCTTTATCTTAAAATGAATTAAGTGGCTCCGGTACAAATATCGTAAATATCTCCTATCCAGAATCAATGTGTTGGCCTACTAGTGAAACCATCAGAACAACTAGTAATTTACATATCATATAATCGGCGGCTGTCATTTTCTTAATCACTACCTGCAAATTCTTGAACAAGTTTCCCGAGAAGCTACCACATTCCTGTATAATTCGTCTGTAGGATGCCATCTTTCTTGCACACTTTCTATGCCCCAATCAAAAGTTTCGTGCCTTGACGATCTAGACTACACGAGTATAATAGTACTAGAAATTTTATTTATTTTATTTTTTTTATTATTTATTATTTATTTTTTATTATTTTATTTTATTTATTTATTATTTTATTTATCAGAGTATAATAGTACTAGAAATTACTATTGTGATAACAACCTAATACGACTATCTTCCTTTAGATGTTAGGTTTAGTGAAAAAATAATATTTTGTAAATACGTATCACATTGCTTTAATACTCAATAATCGTAGATAAGACAACCCAAAATATAAAGTTTTTGTATGTTTTGTTATTCTATTACGACCACAATTTTTACTATCTAGCCTTATTTCTCTTTTCTATCATCTTGGTCAGGTTCCTTTGCTTTTGTGTACTTTTTCCAAAAAGTAGTCCCCGTTTTTATTTTCAGTTTTTTTTCTTTTCATCACTGCCCAAAAGTACGAAAAACTGCGCTGATCTAGTTTCAGTTGTACTGACTTTTTTTTCTCGTCTCTCTCGCCCCATGTCTCGCACCATCTTTTTCGCATGTTTCCTTCCATATCGCTAACAAAATTTGCTTTCTTCGTTTCTTTTCCATTTCCTTCTCGATATTATTTTTCTGTCGCCGTTTGCTCTTCTCGGCATAAATTCTGTCTCCCATTTCATTCTATCATTCGTTTAGTGAAGTCTCAGTTTTGCTGGGGGCGATACACTCATTTCTCCATGCAACCGGTCTTTACGACGGGTATAAAATCAGCTCGCTCAACTTCCTGCTTCTTCCTGGCTTGCACAGGAACTTCTCTACACACTGTGTTCCGTGGTGATATTCCATTGAATATTCCTTTTTTATTTTCTTTATTTTACTCTCTCCTCCATCACTCTTCTCATTTTCTTGTCATAAGCTTTAATATTATAACGTGTCTCAAACTCCTAAGATTTCATGAAATTCGCCATCAAAACCTCTGACTTTTACCCTCTCGTTTGTTTTCCTTTTATTTATTTATATTCGTGTTTGGGGAGAATTTTTCTTTTCAGTTTTTTTCCCCTCCGTAAGATATTTCTTCTTGTTTTCTGCATTTAATATACAGCTTTTTCGATGTGGATTTTGTTTTATCGATGCTCTTATTTGTCGCAATACTTTCATCCCATACAACGCTTTTATTTTCGTCCGATTATTGTTTTAGCTCCTTCTTTCCTGCTCATGCTCCAGGGCCAAGAGTAGGGCTTTTCACTGATTTCTATATTCTCTGATACTATATCTGGGCACTTTTGAGAGATGTGCCCAAGTAAGTGGCGAAGATTGCATCGAGTAATATTTAGAAGAAGTGAGGGATATTCCAGACGGAAAAAACGAGATGAAAGGGATATGAAATAACGCAGAAATATGTGCGATAGATTGAGTTGGAGAGAATACGTATGCCTGGGAGGGGACAACAATGGGTTTGAGACATCAGAGAGACGAGAAAGACAGAGAGAGAAGGTGAGAGAGAGAGAGAGAGAGAGAGAGAGAGAGAGAGAAGGTGAGAGGGAGGGGACGAACATAGATCCAACATTACATTTAGAACATTATCATAAGATGTAGTGTATCTAAGGAACTTCAGCCACGAAGACGTCATCTCATACTTTTTCCTCATTTTTCTTCATTCCTTTTCTACAAGAGTAATTATAAGACGTATTTACTTCAAATATGGAGAACTCAGCATAAAGCATTTTCGGTCACATTGCTGCCATCATCAGCGCTACAGAGTAAGAAAAGTTTCTAAAATACAATTTGTATAATAGAAAAATATATTTTATGATTTTTTGTGAAGAAATTTAACAAAAGAAAGCTTTATGCTGGATTAAACGTATCTCTCAAAACTACGCCTTGTAATTACTTTTATAATGTTGCTATAGTTATTGATTTCATTAGGCCGATAAACATAAAATAACAGACGTAGTCCAACCAAGTCTGTTAGTTGTGTTATCGGCCATGTATCGTTCAATACTTTTCGTAATAACATATTCTTGTAAGAAAAGTAATATTAATAAGAAATATTTTTTGCTTTCAGTACGTATGAGTGCAACGCCATCTTCTATTTCAATTCGATTCGATTCTTCGACGCATCAGGCGCGACAGTCTTTCATTTCGATTCGATTGTTTAGTGAGATGTGATAGTTTTGTTTTCGCACACATTTAAGCAGATGTATATTACACATTTTAAGATTGAGGATATTCCAGACAATGTTTTAGAAATTGCAGGTGGGTCAAGTTTAATTGAGCTGTTGAACATTATTTTTGTATGTGTTATTTATCTTGTTTGTGTATGTTCCTTCAGTGATTTCTCATTTTCTTTTTTTCGAATTTAATGCATAGTTTGAAGTTCACGTGGTTTCTTAACGTCCGGCGGCCATAACGATTTCTCAGTTGGATTGCGTTATGCAGATATATTAACAGGACAGTATTACGAAAATGTCATAAACCCTACACCAGTTTCTTCTAATTTCCCTTCTATAGTCGTATCTGTGGAGACTTCTTTTTCCATTTTGCCTCCGGTTTCAATTCGCTCTTGTTTCCCGCATTTCATCCACAGAGGCAGTCAACGCAGTTCCTTAAATTTTTTTGCTGTATCTGTCGCAGTCCCCTCATTTCACGCAACCTGTCTTTCGACGAGCTTATTACACTATCTCTTCCCTCCCTCCCTCCCATTGTGGTAGCACCTCGCTCCAGCGCACGCCGTCACGCAAGCGGAAGCCTAGCCAGCTGCCGCAGGGGGCGCTTCCTCGGCGGAAGCACGGCCGTGACACTACCGCCGCGCTCACGCCCGGCTCTCGTGCGCACCCCCCCCCCCCGCCGCCACCGCAGCTATGCGGATGTCCTTCGGGTGCTCCCTTTTCTTTTTTCTGAAAAAGAGAAGAAAGATTGCGAGGGTTGGCGTGCGTTCAGAGAGGCAGGCAGACAGGGGGCCGTGCTTTCTGAATGTGTTGAAAGTAACCCTAAGTAATAACACATTTTTTATGTAAATATTTTCCCATTTTTAAGCTGCCAATTGGGATAATTGATACACAATATTTGGGGAAGATGCCCTCCAAATCCTGTAAAAGGTTTAAAATAAAGTCAACAATATTTAATTGTATCATTAAAGTTATAATTGTATAATCTCTATATTGTTTTATTTATTTTCTAGCAAAATATTTCAAATGTAAATGAAAATTAATTTACAAGGGGAGACGGAGGGGCCCAGAAATGAAGTACCATTTAGGCTCTGCACATCAACGATTGCGAATGTATGTATGCTGTGGCTTCACTTACATCACTCGTGGATGCAGATCGTTGCCCATTGGCTAAGCGTGGAGGGTGAGTAGTGCGAGGAAGAAGGGGAATTCGTCCCACCTGTTGCGTCCTTCCACCTGCTTGCGGGACAATCCTCGCATTGCCCTCCCGATTTGTCCCACCGACAGCGAGGGAATCTGCAGGTCGCCTGTTCCAATCGGTCGTTGTTCCCATGAACTCCAAATGGATGCCGGTGCAACACCTAAACAACGGAAGAAGGGGCGCGCGGGATAATTTCATCGCTACCAATTCATTTGTTTTGGATCCTTTCCGATTATTTGCCAGAGAAGCTCGTACGGTTCGATTCAAAAGCCTGTTCTCTTTTTTCTATTTTGAAACCCGCTTCATATCCCCCTTCTTTTTCTTGTTTCTGTTTCTCCTAATTTCTAATGATATTGTCTAGATATGTCTTAATTAAAGATCTTAATAAATGCGTAATTGCAACGCTCATTTATCTCCAGGATTTTTAAATATGATTAAAAGAATGTCACTTCATCACTAACGACGTGAGTTCCTCCGGAAATTGAGCCAAGGGGTGATTTCAAATATCCCGTTGGTTTCTGCCGTCTCTATATGACGTTTTGCGACTCTATCCACATCCTCAATACTGCTCAAAGTCGGCGGGCAGGGGCCTAACTGGCTGGTTCCCGGGAAAATCCGAGCAACCCATTTTGGCACCAATGACTTGAGTACCGCCGAGAAACTGGGGTCGGGTGGACGTTTCAATACTCCACCAAGAACAGTGTATTCCGCGGCTGATAGTTCCTCCCTCTGGGGTAGGAAATTATTACTATTTTTCATTCTTCATTTATTTTTACAAAATTGCTGCAAACAGCATCAGTGCGGGGTATGTGTTGGAAATCGTAGGCAACTCCCCAACCCTCCTCTCTCCACCTAAACACCTGCAAATTGTTATTTTATTTTTTACTTTTTCGCTACGGAATAGAGAGAAAGTTATGTAATTCTGCGCGAAAAAACAGAAAATGTTTGCCACAAAAACTCTAAGGAAAAAGTGGATAAATCCAGATGCTAAGTTTAGAAAAAATCTATTACATGGTGTGGTCAGAATCAATATTTTGTGGGTCCTAGATACAAAAAAATAGAATGACGGCAAATGCATGTCTGTCCGTCCGTTTGTGAACATTGCTAGTGACCAAACCGCTCAGCCGAATTTCTCCAAAATTGATATGCATCAATCGATCTGGCTTATGTCGCGACTTCTTGAATTTTAAAACGATATTTTAATTTTCGGGAGAAATTACTTGAAACCTCTGGGACATTTTCAAAATTTTCAAAAACAATGCCTCCCGTCGTTTTTTAATAAATTTTGTTGTTGGGTAGTGTAAAAGACATTTAAGATAATGGTATTGCCCTCATGTTTCCTGAAAAGCCCTGATTTCTTAAAAATTTCCAAATTAAATTTTCTTCTGGGTCTTCTTACAAATAAACTGTTAAAGATAGATTTTCCCTTAAGGAAACCTGTTCCTTAAAGATAGATTTTGAAATAAAAGTGAAAAGAAAGTACGTTCTATTTTAGTACGACTAGTTTAATAAATGAACACATTGGTAGTCAATAGTATACACGTACTCTACCGAACGTAACCTCCATTTTTTATTCATAATGCTTCAGAAATATTTATAAGAGTTTTGCGAAAGTTATTTCGGGATAAATTAGGAACTGATTTTATCAGGTACATTTTTTGAAGGTCATGGCCAGATATTTCAAATGAGAATGGAAAAATATCAGGCGTTATTATACGCATACGTTAGATCAAACCGACCTCATGTACCGAAAAACAAAATTAATAACTCTAATAAAATTTAGAAAATATGTGAAAGTGGTTTGATGCCCACTTAACAAGGCATATCTAGAAGACTGAAATTATCCTTTAAATATTCAGGAAAATATTAACAACGTAATGATGGTGGTGTCCAAAAAGACCCCAGATATGGTACGAGGGTTAAAACGTTCACAGCACTAACGGGGTTGACGACTGTAGCAGTTGACCAGTTGACAGGCCGGCAAACATAACAATCAATCATTTAATCAACGTGTTCAGTGTGCTTATGTATTAATTTGCTTCTACCCGTCCGCATGAACGCCATAAGAAACTGAAATGTAGAACGAGTACGCGGGTTGTTAGACCAAGGAAGCAGTTTAAGATCTTCGACACCTCACTAAATTTACCGCAACTCAAACTTCCTTCCCAAAGTCACCCAAGCGCTAACCAGAGCGATTGGTGTTTTTTTTTATTTGTTTCTGTGCGAAGTGAAATGACTGCAGATTCCGGATTCATCGCCGGATTCGAAAACGGCCCATCCACTGCCGGCAGCGAAGGCCGATTTTCTCTGCGTGTTGAAGAACGGGTTTTCTCTCCGCAAAACACCATCTGCCGTGTGGTGTAGCTCGGCGGGAGGAAATAGGTGTAACTTGCATTCACGCATAAGCGCATTTGGTTCGAAGCGAAAACGGTAAAACCTGCCATGTTTTATTTATTTATTATCCTAATATGAAAAAAATTAAACGGAATGTAAGGTATTCGGAAGAAGTACAATCTGTACAAATTTCCTGAGGTGCAGAATTCCTACCCATTCGTTTACTACAGTTGAATTATCGATAAAGTCAGAAACAAACTTTTGGGGGGAAATTTGATAAGGACAAATATTTACTACTATTTTTTTAGGTAATCGAGATAAAAATTTGATTCTTATCCCTTATCATGCTCCAAGAATGACTTTTGTGGTACAGTTGAAGAAATAAACTCCACGAATATCAAGAAAACGTACAGCCTGGTATGACTCAAGGAAAGAACTGTTACCACTGCATCATCTCTGACCGGGAAGTCTTAGGGTTCAAGCGCCGACTCTTACGGGTCTTCGACTCTAGGTAGGCGGCATTCTGTATTAGAATCCTAGCGACCAGCTCCTCTGATCGGTTGTCTTCCGTGCTTTCTCCAGGTGATGTCCGATTAAAACCAGAGTAGTACTTTAAAAACCGTACCGCGCGCGAACTTTCCTTTCTCGTGATCGCCTCTTCTCTTCCCTTACACACACATACACACACACGTCCTACACTAACACACATGTCGGGAGCATGTATCTTATTCTGGCTGGTGAAATGTTTCCTTAGCTAAGACTTTGTGGTACACTGAATTATCACAGAGCAGTTGGCTTAAGGTGTAAGAAGAGCAAACTTCTACGCCGGCGTATGTAATTGGTGTTGTTGAATACTTATTAAGCTAAATATCTCTATTTTCAGAGAAAATGTTGTAATATGGTTTTTAGGTTGCGATATTTACAATCGCATACCAATTCCAATCCGGACAACACTAATTCAATTCAATTCAATACAATCATGTTTTATTTTACGGAATTAGAATCAGAACATCAGGCCGGCTCTTCTGTCTGACCACTCAAATTTCGCTACACTCCTTTCACCACCTAACGGAGAAAGAATCAGACCCGATATCTTTCGGGCGACGAAACAGGCAATTTGAATTTTGCTCAAAGGTTTCAGTTAGGCTTGAAATACGTTTACATGCAGCAAATCTACAACACGAGACAACCGGCTTTACTTTCACCTTTTTCAAATGCATGACTTTAATCCGGTTAGAATTTGCACACTTAATGGACCAATACGCTAACCGTTGTACCACCCAAGTCACCAATGTGGGAGGAGGTATCAATGGTTAACCACACATTACATTGCAATATTATTGATTTTGTACATTCAAGACCTACTGTTATTCAGCAGTACACTTCAAACATATTCTATAATTTTGCAAGAAAATATTTTTAGTTTTCGAGGTTGGCAAGGGCATAAATATTTCGAGCATTTTCTATACTTGAGGCCCTTTCCGCAGACAGACGGAACATATGGCACAGTTCTTTTTTTTTAAGAGAACGTTCACTATGTTTATATGAATACATAACTGTTCTCTACATCGACAGATACTAAAATAAGCCTGCAACATGTTTATGGGCAGGCCGAGCTGTAAGAGGATGCTCATGTTTCCAAAAAGCGATTATGCATAACGACGGTTTCATTATCATATTTTTACACGACCAAACAAAATTTTCACTAAGGCTCGACAAATATTCTAATAGTAAAACTCCTCTGTGATGAAATAGTTCCGCTTACCGAATGAGAATAGAAGAAAAACCAAAGCCGTGTTCATATTTACCACCAGCCCTACACACTGTACAACAGTTAAAAACATTTTCCACATTAACCGGCTGGCGTTATTGCCCTGCATAATTCTACTGTACGTCTTTTGAGATTGCTTTGCTTTAATAGACTCTTTCCTGAACCTCGTCGAATGAAAGCGTGCGGTGCGGTGTGGCAAGCGGTAGGAAACTCTTATACTTACGTTCACGCATTACCACCTTTTGAGGCGAGGCGAAATCTGCAAAACTCGTCTTTTCAGTTAATGTCAGACGGAAACGAATAACTGTTTGAGGTCTCTCAGGGTCATGGCGCAACATAAAACGTGAACATTTTCTCCTGTTCCAATAGAGAAATTCTAGAGTCTAGGTCTAGGTCACACCTCGACAAATTCTTTGGCATGTACTACTTGAAATAGATTAAAGGCAGACATTATTTAATCGGATAAAGGCGGAAAGGAAATTGTCGTGGAAGCTTAGCTCCCTCAAGCAACACGATCATTCAATTCTTTAGCTCGTAGTTAGCTTCCTGGTCGCTAGACGACGCTGTTGCTTTTCTTCTTCAGTCGGTGCATAAATACTCCATGATTCATTGCAGATTAATTCAATGGGCGGGCAGGATGGGGAAGGAAGCGCGCTATTAGTGTCCAGCCATCTAAATCAACAAGAACAGAGAAACGCGAAATTATAATACATTCTGAGAATTGACAGATAGCCCGCAATCATGAGATGAGTAAAGGAATTTGCATATTGAAGATTATGAGAAAGTCACGAGGATTTTCAACGTTCTCAAACAAAACTGTAAATGAAAAATAAACAAGCCTTGGGTCCAGATCTCTTTCGGGTACTACAAATGTACAAACTAGTAAGTACAACGTTTTAATCATCAGAGAGTCACAGATAGGTCATCGTAGACGTCCCGTCAATCTCCCGCTTAGTCGTCTTCAACAACAAAAATAACAGTTTAATTACAAAACTTCTGACTTACAGGTTCACAAGGCGTATGAACTTCTTCAAACACTAGGAAGTTCTGTCCCAAAATATCTTTAGCATAGCATGCACACTAGTACGTGGAACCCGCAATCACACGCACGAAGAAGCCCTTGTCTCCATGGCTTCTCGAAGCATTTGGCTGGTTTATGCAGAATCTATCTACAGATTGCTTGCTAACTCAATGCTCTGTGACGTCACAGAAGTATGCTCGCTTGCTCCGAACTGAGCCATGGAACAAAGGAACTGCCCGACGCGGCGGAGGGCACACAGTATTAAAATGACGGTACGAAAATGGGGGGAAGAATTTTCGCTTGCAAACTCGATAATTACTTTTTAAATGGCAATTATTAATTAGAATGTTTATGATTCAATAACAATATGAAAAGTTATAGAATAGAACATATATTATTACGAGTATATAACTCAGAGCAATATCCGATTCTATTACAACTTCCATTCTTCTATTACATAACATTTTTGTAAAAACATTTGTAACATTTTAGAAAAATAATATTTTATACAATGGTATATAATATAGCGAATATAATTCATTCTGAAACGATAATTAAGTTTAACGTACAGATGACGAATAGGTACCCGAAAGAGGTCTCGTGAGAAAAGTTGGACCCCAGGCTTGTTTATTTTTCATTTTCAGTTTTGTTTGAGAATGTTAAAAATCCTCGTGATTTTCAGTACCTTTTCCATAACCTTCAATATGCAAATTTTTTTACTCATCTCATGATTGCGGGTTATCTGTCAATTCTCAGAATTGATCATTATTTCGCAGGTTTCTCTGGATCACAAAGCTCCGTAATGCATCTGTAGGTTGAACTATTTAACATACTGCCGTTCCTTCGAAAACACTGAACACTTTACCATTGGTCCGGCATATATAAAAGGAAACCTTTTACCCATATCAAAAGAAAATTAACGAGAGCAGAGTGTCTCCCAGTCATGTTGCATGAAAAACTGACAATGTCCCACTGCCAAGTTTTTCATCACCGGCGACCACCAGCTCGTACTGCTTCTCCTAAAATTTGACAAACGCTGTAGTAACGCGATACCCCGTTGCTAGGTGGAAACAAATGACAATAACAAATTAATAACCAGCTACTTTACAATAGTTAATTCCTGGGAGAGATCTTACACCCTACATAGAATTGTGTAGCTGACGTGTTGTCAGCTCACCTAGATCAGTGCCTGCATATCCTGCTAGTGCAGACCTGAGAGAAGTTTCGCAGATCTTCGGGACTAATACTCTGCTCGAAGCAATACCTCGAGCAAGTGAACTGTTATGATGGCTCAGGGGTGACACCGTTGCCTCCGCAACAACGTTGAGCGAGAAGCCTAGAGTTCAAGTCCCGACAGTACCGAATTTTCGGCTCAAGCTACAGAGTTGGGTTGACTTCTATCACTGTTTCGTGGACAACTGTAGTGACCGGTTGCTCTGATCAGGTGTTTTCCGTGTAAAATTATAATGTAAAAATTCCATGAAAAATTAGAAAGTAAAGGATTATTTGATCTCCAATTTACGTCCGGCCGACCGGAGAAGAATTCTAGCAGCCGGCAGCTCTGTTCGGTAGTTTTCCGCGCTTTCTCCGATCAACACCAGGCGAATGCCGGAGCAGTGCCCTAACAAACGGGCCACGGACCGCGCGCGATCTTCCCTCCCCCTTTCTTGTCCTATCCTCACTCCTTACTTACATTTCACTACTACACATGTCGGGAGACCGATGGAGAGCTTAGAGCTTGTCCCGACAGAAGCGGTGCTCTGCTGGTGGGCGATACCTGGTTGGGGAAACCTCGCTAGCCAACGGAAGATCAGTGCCGGATATCACCGCCACCTCTCGGGGAGAACACTCACTTCACTTACGGTACTAATTTTTGACTTCAGACATTGACGCGCCCGGTATCATTAACCAATCAATCAACAGAGGTGTACTGGATCTTACGTCTAGCAGAGGAGAAACATCACCACCTCCCAGTATATACTAATATGCACTACACTAACGAGAGTAGTGACTTTAAGTATGTGTGATTAGTGACTATAACTAGTGACCTAGTGACGCGTTCGGAAACCAGCACATGGTCGACCAGAACTAGAATAAGGAGACAACGTTCCGACCTAACTGGAACGCCATTTTTTTTTACTTAAAAGAAATAAAAAAAATGTTTTAATCCAAATTTAACGCTACATGTTATTTGGTATGTGAAAATGTTGTACACATAGGTGAAAATGAATTGTGTTTATGAATTGGAGGAGGAATTAATTATTTTGAAATGTGCATCAACTGCTATAGATCAATAGATCAATAGATCTAAGCTCCTACTTTTGTCTGCGCGCCCCTGCTCCAGCTAGTGCAGTTTTGAGAGAAATTTCGAAGAGTGATCTAGAGATCGTGTACACTGCTGGTCGGAGTATCTCGAGATGATCCAAAATTTTTGATAGCCAAACCGTCTTTCGGCAGGTACTAGTAGCTCGCGGAGAAATATTTGGTAGATCGCAGTGTCTACCTGGAGTGACTCCATTTAGCTCGATTAGATGACTCGCGAAATCAGCACCCTGCGCACTCTCGCACAGTTGACATGGACTCTCTGTGTTGATTGTGCGTGCCTGTGTTTATTCCGGTTATGTTTTTTGTATGTCTGACATTTGTTAATATGAGAGTTTGATTTACTCAATGATACGAAGTTAGTTTTGGGCTAATGGTGACGACTCAAGCTGAAAACAAAAAATATCAATTTCTTTCGGGTCGGGGAACCGACTACTTTTTTTGCCAGATAAATGACAAAGAATTATTTACAGTGCTACACAAGTGTATGAGATGGAAAGAATGAAACGTTTATTTTTAGAAATAAATATAGGATTTATAACAAGTTCTTATTTCTGTCTTTTTTATGGTAGTTCACACAAGGTTTTAAAAACGATACGCTGGCTCAGAATCTTCATAAGTTTAGCGATCACTGATCCAAATGTCCGATCTGGCTTCGACCATATAAGGGTTGTGCCGAAGCTGCCTTTCACAATTTGAAAATAATCAGAATCAAAATCAGGATTCTCTTTTTAAATCAATATCTAGCGCGTAAATTGGCTTGTGACCTTACATTTTTTAGCTTTAGATTGGTAAATATTAGATTTATTTTAACACGGCAATTGGGCATAATCGGATGGAAGTTTCACTATTAAATACAGACATGTATCATCGAGTTACAAATTAAGAAGAGGTATGCAACAATTAAATTGAAACAGTAATAGGTAAAAATAAATACAGCCTGTAATATATAATATTTTTCTAAACTATCTCCAAAGTTGCCGTTGAATATGTTCTTTAAGCAGTTTCACATTGTTTTATGCTGACAAGCACTCACCGCATTGCAAAATACTTCATCCCTAAATCCAACATATTTTTACTGCTGCTGATTCTAACTTATTTCTAATTCAACGAACACTTAAATGTAAGTCTTTAAAAGTTGCTGCGGGTAAACGGTCTAATCTCTATTTGTCGAGTTTCTAAATGTAAACTTTTTAGAATCTCCATTTTTGTTTCTTGCTCCTGCTTTGTGTGCCACAACACTGGTAAATTTTATTTTCTAATCTAATTATTTGACATAATTGCGGCAGTGGTCTCAGCAATACAATTTGAAATAACAATTCCTTTATTGAATCCACTCGTTGCAGGAAAACATTTGATGGATATAAATTAAGCAAGCCGATTTTACCTAAGTATTCTCTTTTAGATCTTTCATAAAATAACTAACAATACAGTCACCTGTCTGAAAAGTAAGTAACAATAAGTAATATTGGATTAGTTCCGATTCAATGATATTGAATGGAATAATGTAATTATTAAATACAGGTTAGGTTGTGTAGATCAGTGTTGTTGGAAGCAGTATAAACTAAGAATACAAAACTTTTAAATTACAATAATTTTCTTAAAGAGAAACCATAAAACCAGTTATTTATTTCATTTTGAATACCTTACAATATCTTTCGATTTTTTGCACTGGATTTTTAATAGATTATTTTTACAAATATTACTTGGATACATTGAAGGTCAATAAGTCATGACAAAACCTTCATCCTAAGATATTCTAATCTTTTTAATTTTGATATTCATCCATTGTTTAATCAGAATCATTATTTGAAAGTGGAGAAATAATCTCAAAGAAATTCCGAGTGTTTTCTTTCGCTCTTTTCTCTGCGTCATGGTAAGAATTCCATTTGGATTCATCTCTCGGTTACCCATCTGAAAACTAACAAGGCATTTCGCTGACGGCTCTTGCTTTCGCTTATCTCTGGGACAATAATGTGCACAAGTGCAGAAAGATTGTTGAAAGGAGAAACGTTAGATGCTTCCTCTCTGATGCCAAGATACTGTAAAGCCCAGAAAGACAAAATAAACACATTCTTCTCCTTCCGGCAAAATATTTTAGATATGAGCTCAGTGAAATGTGGTCCAGGAATATTGCCAAAATGTTTCTAAAAATAATCCCCGTAACTCGTTACAGTGAAGTAAATATTTCGGAAACAGTGAAAATACACTGGAAAAGAAAAGAAAGATGACCAGGCGAATTATTCAAAATCTTCAAATTTCTGGTCGTGTTTAGAAACCTTTCTTCATAAATACGTTTAAATCCGAATATTAAGAACTTAAAGTCTGCATTTTGAGGCGCAAAAATTATTTCAAATCACATATCAAAATATCAAAATTAAATGTTTAAAAGTATATTTACGCAAATAACACGAAGCTTTTCTGATAAGAGAAAATTTGTTACTAGTAATAGGACAGACTCAGACCTTAAAGGATAATAGGTTTTGAAAGTTTATTAAGTAGGTTACATTTACTCTTTTCATAAAAATAAAAATTAATCTTGAGGTATTGGTGAAATAATGCATTTTGTTTACTATGATTTTAAGAAAGAAATCCACCATTTGGGGGCATTTACGACAGTATTAGAAAGGAGAGGAACTAATTCTATCTTTAGTGTAAAGCGGATATAGTTTTACTTACATCCCCTCTTATTTACTTCCCCGTCGCGGAGCGCTCTAACGACAAAATTATGAAAAGAGAGTTACGAGAAGAATTATGAAAACCAAGAAAGTGCAGGAAGCCTGCGCCGAATATAAAAATATACTTTAATTACCTATATTTAACCACTATCATTTGTCAAGTTTCAGTTCGCCATTCTCACAAAATACTCTTCAACCTTATTCCAATTTAGGACAGATATGATGATGGTCATTTTGCCCCTTCTATCATGCTTTGTCCTTTTTTCGCGGTTTATGATGTAAAACTACGCACGTATTATGCATGTCTCTGTTGCCATTCGCCACTAAATAAATTTACCTTTGTAATTTTTTGTGCTCACCTGCAGGTGATAATGGCTGAAGATGAAGATTATGTATCTTATATGTTCAGAAAATTAGTAGAAGAGTATGAAACATGGGGGATGGAAATAAATTTACACAAAACTGAATCTATGGTGGTGGGAGGTATGCCCCATGATTTAGAGACTAGTATAGGAATAATTAAAGGTAAAACACAATATAAGTATTTGGGAGTCACACGAGCAGCAGATGGTAGAGACAAACAAGATGAAAAATAAAAATATAAGAGTAAAAATAACCACAAGGCAGTTGAACCCAGTGCTATGGAACTCAATTATTTCAATGAAAACAAAGAAACGCATATATAGCTCGTTCATAGAGAGTACCACACTCTATGGGGCAGAAGTCTGGACACTATCAAAAAAATTGAAAGACAAATTTCAATCAACAGAAATGATGTTCTGGCGAAGATGATGTAAACTTTCTCTGTTAGATAAAATAAGAAATGATGAAATAAGAAATAAAATGAAAGTGCAAACAACCTTGAACGATACAATCGAAATGAGACAACTAAAATGGTATGGACATATGAGAAGGTTGAAATCGAATAGACTTCCTCAAAAAGTTTGGGGGTGGATACCAAATCGAAGAAGATATAGTGGAAGACCGAGAAGAACATGGAACATGGCAATAACTGAAGCCATGGAAAAAAGAGAAATGGAAGAAAACGATGTTTGGGATAAAGAGGCATGGAAATTGGGATGCGGAAAACGGCCAAAGCTGTAAAAAACCGCTAAATAGATAGATTTTTTTTGCTGAAGCAAACTTCCCGGCGTGTAAACAAGACGCGGTTTAATGTTGGCGAGAAAGAAAAAACCTTACCTCTAAACAGGAGCCGTTGCAGCACTCTTTCGTTACTTCCATTCGCACTTAGTCCTCATTTCACTTTTCCTGACATGAAAGAGGGAGATCTGCATTCCTTTGCTATTGCACCATGTCGCAACTATTGTTCATCTCTCTTGAGTAGAACGCCGTTGTTCACAATGTGCACATAGCATGTAGCGAATGTACGCGTATATCTAGTTTTAGTGTAAGAGGTGTTCATTTCGAAAGCGAGGAAACCTAGAACTTGAATTTCTTGGCATTTCACTTACGTTTCCTTGGCTCCTTTCGTGTTCTAAAAGTTCTTACCTGTAAATAAGATATTATTTTATACTTGCACTATAATACGTAATACTGGTATGCAGCATACCAGCCATGAGGAAGAACACGACAGGATGGTCGAAACGTCGGCATCACAGCCTTCGACGCTGTGTCACCCGGACAGCCCAGATCACCCACATGACTAGCTGCAGAAACCTACGACTTCACATAATAATATTGTGTGAAATATTGTATTGCAACTAATTGTTCACATGTATATAAACCTCGGAGAGTCGTATGTTCATTAAACGCCATTTTGAGTTACAAAGACTTATTATTCAAAATAGTTATTAAAAGTTCTAAATATCAAACAAACATTTTCTTTTACTATGGGTTAAAAATCTATAATTTTATCATCAGTTTATTGTTTTGTTTTTATCCTTCGTTTATGGCATGTGTAAGACATATGCAATCCATGAAAGTCTATAATACGCATCATAAGGACTTTTGATTTTTAAGCTAATATCCATTTTATTCTTCTAAGATGGAAATTCAAAATTATTTTTTCAGCTTAACAAAAAGAGAAATTGGTACGTTAAGCACCAGATCAACGAGAAGTCGCGCAAAAAAACATCGTTAGAGAGTCATAGACCCCAAGAACTAGGTTTTGTAACACTGACGGTTTTCTCATAACAATGCAAAGGAAATCTTGCTCGTGTTATACAAAAGGCTACAATTTCCAAACATCGTTTGTTAAGTACAATGAAAAGGCAACATATACCAAAGAAAATTGTTCGTCATTTCCCTCCAGAAGCAGCCTTGGTGTTGATTACAAGTGCCAAATTGAGTAAGTCACTAATTATTCCGTTAAAAAGAGGTGGAAAAGAGCTAAGATTATATATATATATATATGGTGTGTGTGTGTGTGTGTGTGTGTGGTGGTGTGTGTGTGTGTGTGTGTGTGTGTGTGTGTGTTCCTGTACCTTTTTTGTTAATTATTCTCCTGAATTCACCAAGGCGAGGAGGGGTGAAGGCGTGGCGGGTTGGATGGTGTGTGGACGGGGCAAGTGCGGAGGCGGGAGTCGAACCGAGGGCGTTGGCGGGGGCGGAGTCGGTGGTGGTGATGAGGGTGGAGGCGGGAATGGTGGCGACGACGGGGGTGGAGGAGGGAGCCGAAGCGATGGCGTGGATATCAATATGGAATAATTAATCGCAGAATGAAACATTTTCGCAATAATAAAATTCCGGCATAAAATTGTTATTTTACACTTTTAAGTAGAAACTGCCAAATTAAAATTATTTGTGAATTATCTACAGTTCCATTACAAAAGTCAAATCATGCTTACGTCGCATTTCAAGTAACTTTCTTCATAACAAAATCATTAACAATTTGCGAGACAAAGTTTCACATTTTGTTTCTCCAAATGAGTGTGATACAAACGCCGTGAAGGACATATTGTACCTATTCTTCACTAAACTATCAATGGCACCCAGTTCTTTACTTTTGATAATGATGGTGTACACATGGTTGATTATTTTGATGAATTGATGATTTTGATTTTGGATATAACACGCACCTGCCATCGTTGGTTTGATACAACCAATTATTCTGTATACATTTTACAATACGCATGGGATCTATGACAAAAAATAGTGGTGTTTTGGAATCAATTGGATAGAGGTACAAATATATCATGGTTGAAAGAAATACACATTTATTCTTTGCTCCTCCATTTATACTGTTATCAGAAACATCCAATAATTTTGTACCGAATTTTTTCGAAACCCACAATCAATTTTCTGATCTACGTGATCAGTACCTGCTGATTTAAATTTATAAGGACACGAATGTGTACAATATCAGTGTGCACTGATGTTACATTAGTGATCATTTACCCATGTGCTCTTTTATCCCATTGTTGCGAGTCATAAGCAGTACCAATAATAATAGTCCCTCCATAGTCAATATACTTCTTAAGTATGTTTCATCTACTAAGATGCTGATAGTTTTGTATTGATCATTGTCACACACATACATACATACATACATACATGCTACCACATATGCAAGAAGACCAGTCGGGAGATTTTGGGAGATGCCTGGTTGAGGAAAACCCGCTAGCTGACGGCAAATCGGCGCCATATCTCACTTTCCAGCAAGGAAAGATTACTGGAACCTGTCGGGGGAACAAGCACCAAACTTACGGGACTAATGACCTTAGTGGTTGACGCTCCTGGAATTACTAAACAATCAAGTAAGCAAATCATAAAACTGGAATGGTACAGCATTAGGGGCTAATGTATGCCCGCCGAAACCAACTTTTAGGGTCATGTTTGCAATATTTGATTCCAAAATTAACAGTCATTTTCCACGAGGTGCTTCTCACAAACCTCGAAACAAAAATGAGCCGACGTAGAGAATTATGTCACAATTTAATTACCAACTTAATTACGACCTACACGTCGGCTTGAGGGAGGATTTCTGCCTCCTGTGTTTCCTACTCACCTCCCCAGCCGGAACAAGCTCTAAGCTCCCGACCGATCGTTCGGCTTGTGTAATAGAGTAGTGCATGTTAGCATAATGTGTATGTAAGGGGGTGAAGATAGGGCAAGTAAGATGAAGGGAAGATCGCGCGCGGTTCGTGGCCCGTTTGTTAGGGAACTGCTCCGGCATTCGCCTGACGTTGATCGGAGAAACCGCGGAAAACTACCGATCAGAGCAGCCGGCCGCTTGAACTTTCTTTCAGTCTGCGGCTGAGTTCGACATAGCTATAGAGCCACCCCTCCTTCGCGGTGAGCGAGGGGACGTGAGCTGGATGGGCCTAGGCATCTGGACGGTCAGGACGGATCCGGCCTAGCTAGGTCAAGTGAGCTGGGCAGGTCACGGCACACTGGGCGGACCTGGGCAGGCTGGAGCGGGCCAAGGTGGCCTGGACGGGATAGAGCGGACTGAGAGAGCCGGGCGGGCCTAGGCGGATCGAGGCCCACCTAGGCGAGGTGGAACGAGCCGAGGCGTGTCAAATGGGCTGGGCGGGGTCTAGGCGGACTGGGCCTAGGCGGGTGTAGGCGGACTGGGCGGGTCTGAGCTGTCTGGAGCAGGCAGGGCGGGCTGGAGAGGGCTGGGAAGGTCGGGCGGGCCTAGGCGGATCGAGGCCCGCCTAGGCGAGCTGGAACGGGCCTAGGCGGGTCAAATGGGC
>BOPP01000105.1:4170947-4202257 GCA_017312745.1 Gryllus bimaculatus
GTGTCCGCCGGTCGGGCGGCGTCCGGGCTTCCCCGCGCGCGTGCGCGGAGGCGAAGCCGCCGCAGCCTCCGCGAACACTTTCTTCGGCGCGCGGCGAGGAGGAGGAAGAAGAAGAAGAAAGTCGCGCTCTTCCTCCGCCGCCGCCGCCGCCGCCACCGGGCGCAGAGCGCGAGGCTATAAGAGGCTGCGCGCGCCCCGACCCCCAGTGCCCGCGCCGCGCCACGCCGCTCCGCTCCGCTCCCTTCGCGCACGACATGAGGTCCCTCCTGGTGAGTACCCACGACGGCCGTGTCCGTCTTTTCGAAACATTGCGTTTCGAATTGGTTCCAAATGGGTCGCTATTGACCCCCGAGGTTGGTGGAATTATGAAGGATGTTAATGATGGTCAACGGTCGGTTAGGGGTCAATAGTCGAATGTGAATACGCTATTGTTTGATATAATCAATACCAAACGTTTGTTAAGTATAAAATGCATTTGATAATTAATTTTAAAAAATAATTAGATAATGTTTTCAATTTTTATTCAAATTGTTTCCAACGAAGTTGGTAAAGACCCCTTGGGGGTCGATGAAATTTAGTAGGGGACTCAAAATGTTCAAGAAGCGAATACGATCGACGTAATGAAGTTCACGATTACATTTATTACAAAAACCTTTATATAAACCTTATTTTAGAGATTATTGGATTATTGAACAAAAGTTTAAAATAAATAAAATGTTATGATTCGTTTTTTGTTTAATTATTGCTCACATAAGAATTGAGGCGAGATTTAAAAATAATGTTAAAAATCTACGATATCATTTAATAACTTAAATATACATAATTAAGTTTGTATTTATCATTAATTTTGAAACATATTTTCAATAGTAATAGCTAACTATATTTGACTGTATTAAATTCATTTTGGAATTGTTTGATATTGATTCATTTTCCCTATGGTTTATGTTGCTGGAAAACAATGTTCAAGAAAAGGTTTCTGTTTTGAAAATATAATTTCTTGTAACGTACTATGTTGGGATCACATATTGAGAAGTGAATCATTGGCAACAACAAATGGCTTTCAAAGAGCGAGATATATCTGCTTTTATTTGAAATTATCAAGATTGTTTCGCTAAATATGAAAGGAATCGTCAAAACCTACGATATATCGCTCGCTAGTAATAACTACAAAAAATCTCGAAACGATACATGTCATAACTGAACAATAAAGACAAAGACTCGCTACTATAGCTGACAGAGGGCGGATTTCCTTTGAGAATACATGTACATACAAACACCAATGCATGATGAGACGTCTATCACTCAGGGGAGAGGTTATTAAAAATTTCACGCGCGTAATTTTGTTATCAGATCTTTTCTACGCATTCTTTTGCAAAGTATTATCGTTTTTGCCCTCCCCTTTGCATACTCTAAAATTTTTTATCATTTATTTTCAACCACCTGTTTATATCTCTGAGTAAAATTCCTGTAGTCAACGTAAGTCAACAGTGTCACAAATGTCGTAAATGTGTAAAAGAAGGATAAATCACTGCCGAGATGCTTCAATCAGATTCCAGATAAAGATTGAGAATCCTACAGATGAAAATGTGCCCCAAAACCTGGTATCTTTGTTCACAATGAGACGCGCGGTAGATTTCTTATACCGCAATTTACAGTATATAACTTTTATGGCCCTTCTATTAAGTTTCCGGATTATTTGATTGAAAAATGTGGTCGCGTACGTACACTGCTACAGTCATTAGTCCCGTTAACGTATTGGATGTTTCATTCCCCAAAATGGTATCCAGTGGTTCATTCCATTAGATAGTGATAAACTGTCTCCCAGCGTGTGTGATAGAGTAGTGCATGTGATTATACGTGTATAAGGGGTGAGGATAAGGCAAAGACGAGAAAGAAAAGATAGCGTGCGGTCCGTTGCCCGTTTTTTGGGGTAATGCTGCGACATTCGCTTGGTGTTGATAAGGAAAAACGCGGTAAACCACCGATCAGAGCAGCCGGTCGTTAGAATTCTCCAACAGATTGCTGCTAAATTTGACATAGCTCTCTAGCTAGTGTCGAAAATTCTGCCACCACCGTGAATACTCGAAAACTAGGGCCTCTCAGTCAGAGTCACTGCAGAAATATAGGCAATGCTGCCTCTGAGCTACGCTCTACCGCTCGTGGCCTTCGAAATGCCTGGGGCGCCGTGGCCGCTTCCTTCCCCCACTCACAAATCCACTTGGATTTCCACATTTCTGTGGTAATCAGCATGAATTATATATTTAAAAAAACAGCCACTAAATCTGCAAGAACGTAGTGTAATATTTATTCAGTGCAACTATTGTTTACACACTGCCGAGAACATCAATAAAGTCTTTTTTTCATTAACGCAGCATGTGAATAACAAAGATTTAATAGGGGAATCTTACAGAGGGATGACGACAGCTCTGTCGAAAGCACAGAGCGTGAGAATCGAGAAGGTATACGTAGCATGAAAACCGGCGGAATAATAAAACAATAATATAAAATATTTTCGTTTATTAGTGAAAATCGAATGTTTCATTGTTTTGGATTTTTCTAAAGTTCCAATGTACGTAACAAAATCATTGACATCTACAGAGGTAAGATCAAGATCATAGGCTGAATACTTTTCTTTAAATTTCTGCGCACATACGAAGTTAATAATATAATCACGAGTAGTGAGAATTGAGGGAGTGGGAACTTTAGAATACTCCAAAAGGGAATCAGAATACTTTCTACCAGAGTAATCAGCATCTGAGTAATGGTGGTTAGTAATTAAAGTCGTGGATAAACTATTTTCACCTGTTAATATAGCATCAAATTCCATTTGCGTTCGTTAACGTTTTAATAAAGATTTAATTTATAAAATAAAACTAATTTTTTCATTAATATAATTCATCGTACGCCTTTATTATGAGCTACTAACTTAGAAGTAATTATTTGCATAGTGAGAGCCAATTTGTTAACCTTTTGAATGTAGAATTACATTCACGACGAGGAAAATTACAAGTCACATGAAATAATTTATTACACTAAATATCTCACTGTACCTTATACAATCTTACGTAACCTTACTTACTTATCAACTCTCGTAAATTCTTTCTTTTAATAATTTAAAACCATATTTGATTTGCATTTTTAAACATTAAGTTACGTACACTTGACAAAATATGCATCGTGTGAGGTTTATTTTACAACTATAATGAACTTATCCTTCCGGCATTGTTCGTCAACCCTCTCTTAGAAAATACCCTTTTTTACATGTTTTACAAATATTTTATGGAGATTTTCATCACATCTTAGGAAGTATGCCACAAAAAGCCTATGAGGATGTTAAATTATGTACCTTCAATTGTCTCTGACATGTGATTGTGAGAATCTTATATTGGGTTGTGTGTAGATTTAAATAATCTACTTTCATGAAGAGAGTATCTTTAATTCTCCATTGTAGCAAGATTGAAGTCAATTCTCTGCAAACTGTCACTGCCAATATTACTACAAAATTAAAGATATTTCACAATTCAAAAGCTCTTTAATTTTTATAACAGTATTTGCCGCATATTTTACCGGTATATTACATCTTATATTCTCCAGTGTTTTTATCCAACGCGACCTCACGTTGTTGTTTTTTTTCAAACAATTGAAATCGCATTGATCCGGCATTACTCCATCCATTATCATTTTTAAGAAGCCCGATGCAACATCCTGACACCCTTTCAACACAGCTAGCCAATTTTAGCACTTCGCATGAAGATAACGAAACTTTCCTCGTTCAACGAGTTCCTCCGAGACGGCTCAGGGCATCAACCATTTACCATCTGCCGCAAGCATCTCTGACAGCAAGGTCCTAGGGTTCGAGTTCCGACGATGATGGCAGGATTTGTGAATTCACCCGCTACCTAGAGGAGAATTCTAGCGGCCGAATGCTTTGATCGAACGTTTTCCGTGGTTTGTTCTATAAGTACCAAGCAAATGCCGGAGTAGTACCCTAACAAACAGTCCATGAGCGACACGCGATCTTTGCTTCTTCTTCCTTGTCCTATCCTCTCCCCTTATACTAGCATGCACCACACTCCACACATGGCGGGAGACCGCTGGGGAGCTTAGAGCTCTTCCCGGCTGTGATGGTTAAGATCAACACCAGGCGAATGCCGGAGCAGTACTCTAACAAACGGGCCACGGGCCACGCGCGATCTTTCCTTCCTCTTCCTTGTCCTATCCTCTCCCCTTACACTAGCATGCACCACACTCCACACATGGCGTGAGACCGGTGGGGAGCTTAGAGCTCTTCCCGGCTGCGATGGTTAAGATCAACACCAGGCGAATGCCGGAGTAGTACTCAGCAAACAGTCCATGGGCGACACGCGATCTTTGCTTCTTCTCCCTTGTCCTATCCTCACCCCTTACTTACACACTTACACAAGACTAGCGTCGGAAGGTTAGAGCTTGTCCAAGGAGGTGCGGTTCCCCGTTGATGGATACTGCCTGGACGGGAAATCCTTGGTGGCTGATGTGTAGGTCGGTGGCGTATCTCACACTCCAGTAAGAAAAGAGCGCCTCCACCTCCCGCGCACTTGACGCGCTCCGGAAACACCATACACTCACTCTCCCTTCGATTTATTGATTTTTGCGAGAGCGACTACTGCTATGGTCATTATTCCCGTAAATGTAGCGTATGTTTCCTCTGGCCGTGAAATTTATTTTCCTTCGCTGGATAGTGAGATCTGGTTCCGACCTCGCATCAACTAGCAGGGTTTCCCCAACCAAGTCTCTCCCGTTAGTGGAACACCGCCCCAAGCGAGACAAGCTCTACGTACCCGACTAGTCTCCCGACATGTGTAGTAGTGCATAGCGCATGTAATTGTGTAAGTAAGGGATGAGGATTGGACAAAGAGGAGGACGAAAAGATCGCGCACTGTTCGTGACTCATTTGTTAGGCTACTGCACCGGTATTCGCGTGGTGTATATCGGATAAACCACGTAAAACTACCGATCTGTGCAGCTAACCGGTAGTATCTCCAGCTCCAGACAGTGACTTAACTCGACCTAGCTACGCAGTTAGTGTAGAAAATCCCGCCACAAATGCTTTATCGAACTCTAGGAACTCCCGGTCAGAGGCACTGCGGTGACGTCAATTGTTGTCCTGAGCCACCTTAGCCGGTCTCTCTTTTCTAGTTAATTATTGCCAAATAAACAGCGCGCGAGCGAATTAAAGGGAAACGGATCACCAGAGAACACGATTGTCCGCAAGGTGCAGTTCCATGTCTCTTCCGATGGGACCGGTTTTTCCTCTGCTTTTCCCTAATTTCCCCTGTCCTCTCCCACCTGCACACGGAACTGTTTTTTTACCGAACGTAGAAAGCAATAGGGTGCTCTGACTTTCTAACCAGCTTCCAGTGTTGTGCACGCACCGACGAGATAGCACTCTTACTTTCGATAAGGGGCAATCGACTGCAACCGGCGCAACGGGTGCGTGTAGCGGGTTACCTAATTTCAGGCGTTCGTGATTTCAGTAATGAATAGTAGAAAGTCTATAGAAGCTACATGCCAAATAAAAAAAACCTTTTGAGTGCTTCAGTTATATATCTATTAAGTCTTATATAATAATGGCGGCCAATATTTACGCTCACTGCATATAGATTTTTTAATTTAGGATGATGCGCAAAAATATTTACTCAACCGGTGTATTTTGCTAACAATCTTCACTGTATAAATCTGTTATAAATATGATAATTGCCTTACATTTTCACCTACATTACATTATATGATCCCAGGGAGTGCTGTACTGTACTGAGTAGACACTGTATGCGAGTTAATATTCGAATATTGCTAAGCGTTTATCAATAAACAGAAATACTTAAACGCTTCATTCAGAAGACTTAAGTCGGTAGTTTTAATATACATGCGAATGCTTAGATCGACTCTACGGTCTACAAGCAAGGTCTTAGACTCCATTCATTTGTACAGAATTTCAAGTAACCAATTTAATTTAAGAAAGTTTCAGACAGACTACGTTTCTGTGTGTTTTCATGAAGTTGCGATACTACGAGTAAGAAGAGCTGCAGTTCCTAAATAGAATAGAATATTCAATGAACATGGTCACAATTGTTAAGGGAGTACTACCTTAACCGACCTACCCGGGATTCAGAACATTTCAGAACATTACCCCGATCTACCAGGGATTCAGAACATTCTTCTATCGACGCCGTTTAAAACAATCGATTGCCCGTAAGTTATTCATGAATTGTGAATACCGATAACGTTATTCTCTGTAATATGTAGCACACAAAATCGTAACATAATTAATTATACCAAAAAGTATCCAAGATAACTATTTCGTGAACCAACATTTTGGTACATATCTAGACATTTTTGGCTATCCCGGATGAGCCGCGTCTCGGTCAATTGGGCTGACGTTTCGGCCATCTTGCTGTGGCCTTCTTCGTAGCTCTGAAGTAGGCCGCCAAACATCAGCAGAATTGACCGAGACGCGGCTCATCCCGGTTAGCCAAGAATGTATTGACTCCCGCCGCGGAAGCCTGTGAACGCAAATATCTAGACGTTCAATAATCGAATAATCTTCCGCTTCTGAGTAGCTACTTTTCTAATACTCATTTTTGTGCAATTATCAAATGTAATATTTTTTTAATCAATAGAAGCTTAATTATTCCTATCAATCGCTGGTACATATTCAGCCATAAACTTCCCCCCTAATCGACCCCTTTCATTGTTACTGATCTCCATCAAAATTTAATTGACCTAGTTGGAAAACAATGCTTTATTCAGAAACGACAGCACGATTAAACTGTCTCTCCGCAGCGACTTTTTCACTTCACCCGCTTTTGGATGCTCATGTTTGGATGCTCATTCACCACTTCACCCGATTATGTCTCTATACTTGGGTTTTTATAACTTGGCGGATGAGTGTCTGACTTCACGATCTCACGGCATTTCACGTCTTTCTCGGATGTACCGCTAGATGCCATATGATCGCCGGTACTGATCGATAGGTCACGATCATGCGACATATCTTGTCCAATACACCATTCATATTTTTACTTTACTTTAATCGTGAAAAATATTTACCATATGTGACGTATAGGGGAGAATTGTTTCGTTTTAACATCGTTGGCTTCATTTAGGAGCCAGAGATGCTATTCATATTTTCGGAGAGTTCATGATGTGTGTCGCGTCCCCAGGTTCTGGGCGCTGTGGCGCTGCTAGCGACGGTGGCGCTGGCGGCGGAGACGACGTCGACGACGCAGAAGGGCGCAGGTGGCGCGACGGAGAGCGGCGGCGGCGACAAGGAGAAGCGCACGGCGACTGGCGCGCGCCTGGCGTTGACACCCGGCATCAAGTACGCATCCGGCGCGGGCCCTCAATTGCCCGCACAGCACTACGCCCAGCAGCAGCAACAGCAGCAACAACAACAACAGCTGCAACAACAACTACAGCAGCAGCAGTACTTCCAGCCGCAGCGAACAGAGGTAGGTCCCCTTTTTATTACTTCTTTAAATAAATAAATATAATTAATTAATTAAAAATGATATAATTTAACTATATTCAGTTAAAATTTAATTATATAATAATTTAATTAATTTAACAGATGTAAGAGCGTAGGCTTCCGCGGAGTTAGTATTTACTAGGCTATTCGGGTGACGCAGCGTCCATGGCGAAGGTGCCGACGTTTCGGTCGCCATTCTGCGACCTTCTCAGGGCGTAATTACGCTCGGATTAATTACCGGCGTAATAACCCGGACAGCCTAGTAAATATTAACAGATGTATGCCGAAATTCAGGCCATCCAGTTTGCTCTTCCAAGTGACCACGTCCAAAAACGCAATAGAAATAAATAACAAAAACTGTAATTGAAGGAAAATCATCTCTTTCTTCGTCTTCTATTTTTATCATGTTTCTTCCTATTCTCACTCTTCTTCTAATTTCTCTTTCATATTTTGTCTTTCTTACTGTTTCGTCTTTCTTTTTATTTCGTATTTTTTTTCTTATTCACAAAATGTATAAGTGAATTACCAAAATAACGAATAATGTGTAGAATGACAACCCAGCTGTCATGACGAATGTAATTTCAAGTCACGTAATATTAATCGAATCACTTACGCGATAGGTTGTAACATAGAACCTATATACACATCAAGAAAAAATATAACCTTCATTTATTCTTTGCGCAGTCACATAAAAACAAGAAAAATTGAGTAAAGAATGTTATAGTACTGTTCAACTATCTCTATGGTACTTTTCATTAGATTACAATGTAGGATGAAGTGTCTCTTGAAAGACAAAAAAATATAATACTATAAACTTAAAACATCGATACAATTTGTCAGAAAACGGCGATTTTTTTAAAGTTGAAGTATGGAGTTTGCGTATTTGTTCTTTATTAGCCATCTAGCATATTACTAAATTATTTAACATTATTTTGTTATTATTAATATTATTATACTTTACTCTTTAATCGTACAAAGCTACGCCATGACGTCTCCTGTAGGCATGAATTATTAATATTCATTATTATTATTATTATTATTATTATTATTATTATTATTATTATTATTATTATTATTATTATTTGTGCTTTTCATTTGTCTGCGCAGTTCTACCAACAGCAGGCGACTCCAGCGCAGCAGGGCTACTACCTGCAGCAGAGCTTCCAGCCGCAGTACAACCTGCACTACGCGCAGCAACAGGCGCAGCTGCAGCAACAACAACAACAGCAGCAACAGCAGCAGCAACAACAACAGCAACAGGCGCAAGCGCAGCGCTACCAGTTCGTGCCGCGCGCGCAGAGCGTCGCCACGAGCGCAGCGGCTGCGGCGGCGGCGGGAGGCGCTCAGCACGTGCAGTACCTGCAGCCCGCCCCGGCCGCCGCCCCCGCCACCGCTCCCGCCGCGGTGCAGTTCCTGGCGCCGCAGCAGCTGCAGTACGTGCAGCCGCAGCCGCACTACATCCAGGCCGCGCCCACCGCCCCGCAAGGTACCTTCCGGCGCTCGAGCAGGGGAATCCCCGATGTACAGGATGTCTCAGAATAATTGCGGTTACAGACTTCTAGGGAGAGGGGTCGGAGAACGCTACACGGAATGTCTCAGAATGTTGTAATTACAAACTTATGGGAAAAAGGTGTCGAGGAACTGTATACAGGTGTCTCAGAATAATTGTAGTTACAAACTTCTTGAGAAAAGGGGTCGAAAAACTCTATACAGTTGTCTCAGAATAATTTTAGTTATAAACTTCTATAGAACGGGGTCGAAGGACTTGTTAATTCTCCCTACATGCAGATGTTTCAGAATAAATATATCAAACACACAGATTATATTGAGAGATGGAAGATTACATTTATCACAACTATGTCGCAGAATACGTTTCATACGTGTAGGGCATGTGGGAGGATCGAAGAACCTGTCAATCTCTACACGCAGTATGACTGATTTAATATTACAAACTTCTAAAGAGTAAAGACAGGGAGTCAAAGATGTTCACTTTTTGCCAAAAAAACATGTGGTAATAATTTTCATGTACAAATTTTTATGTATGGTAATTTTCCCAGATTGCTAGCCAATTCTTCGTGCATGGAAGGGACCCTTTCTGGCACTGTCAAAGAGATTTTGTGAACCTGCAAATGCCTGTACAAGTCTAGCTATCTACGAATCATTAGTAAATGTCACATACGTAACTTTGTTATGTTATATTACCCATGAATTATTAATTGTCAATAATTGTTCCCCATCGAACTCCTCATGCCCTAGAACAGGGTTGCCCAACTGGCAGCCAGCGATGCCATTTATTGTGGCCCGCGAAAGGTTATTAGTCAAAAAAGAAAGTCGCTTTCATGCATGTTGGGCGAGAATATTGCACCTAGCATTTTCGCCCTGCCAAGGTCAACACTCTAGTTTTAAAATAGGTTAAATGTAGATTTAATAATTTTCCCCAGTAAATTTTGAAATTCAAAATTCTAATGTGTTGCTCTGCGTTATGCATGGTACGGTCTGATATCCCGTATGGTTCATTCCCCCTCCACCTTTAGAGCAGCCAGGCGATCTGCTGGTGTTAACAATTTGGGGAAGTCAGGTGTGGATAGCGTAAGTAATGAAAATATAGCCCGCAACCAAGGTTTTAGTTGTGGCCCTCTAGGCCTTGCAAGTTAGACTTCCTTGTCCGAGAAGATACTAACATTTATCCAAACCTATTCCAACCTTTCCTTGAACGCGACACAGCCTCCGTGTGTGGCTCCGGCCGCGGAAGGCTGACAAGTGGGTGCTCTGTGTCCGCAGCGTACACCACCGGCTACTTGGTGCCGGGCCCCAACGGCCAGCCGGTGATCATGGTGCCCGTGCCGTCCGGCCCCGCCCCCGCCGCCTACGCCGCCGCCGCCGCCGACCCGCAGGCCACCGCCCACCAGCTGGTGTACTACCAGGTACGTTCCGGTCATTAGCTGAGGTCGAGTCTGGCACACTCTTAAAGCCGCGGAAAAAATCTCGCAAACAGGAACTTCACAATAAACGTCGACGGGAAGAGGAACGCTCTATGAACCAGTGACGGCAAAACAAAACTTCAAATGGTGCCGAAACCGGTGCATTTCTATCTACGCCTCTGTTTACTCTATAATTTGCCTTTTGAGAATGAAAACCAATGCAAAAACTACTATGAAATTACGAAAAATACAATTATCTAAAATTTCAGCAAAAAAATAAATAACTCCTATGTTCTTTAACGAAATACATAAAACAAATTATGGGGGGAATTTTAATTCTAAGTATTAATATGAATAGAAAAATAATTAAACTTTAATTATTAAAAAGAACTAAAACACCTCAACAATGACTAATGTGCACTAATGTCCAACAGGACCGTTTTAACACCATTGGGGGCCCTGGGGCCTGGATTAATATGAGGGCCCCCTATTCTCACGTTCACCGATCTCCCCTCCCCCCGCATATTTCAAATCTGAAATATAAATAAAATCCTATCAAGTTTAATTTTTTTTATATAATTTTTTAATGTTTCAATTTAACAGTATCCAATGTTGGAAAATTCATGCACATAATGGATTTTAATTATTAAAAATAATTACTCAAAACTTTAATCAAAATATTTGAAAACGTGTTTTGTTTTTAAAAAAATAAACTTCTCTCATCAACCAGCGACATTCCATATTATAAATATTATCTAATGATGCGCGACACCACTCCGCTACGCCAATTTTTTGCGTATAGTATACTCACGCATCCCTTTTTTGTATGTTATTTATTTTTTTTTTAAATTTAGTATTTAATATTTTTTTAAATATCGGAAGCCTTTGAAAAATTCGGGGACGTCGGCCCGCGACTTTTGCACCCGTGCATTCACACGGCACTGAACTGCAAACTATAATTACTAATAATGCACGCCATTTTCATGTCACTCATTCAACTGTTCTGTTACCTCCTCTAGGCTCCCGTGGCGCCCGCCGCCGCCCCCGGCGCGCATGCGTACTTCCTGCCCGCGCAGCACCCCTCCGCCCCCGCCGCCGCCGCCGCCGGCCCGGTCGTCTACACGCAAGCCCCAGCCTACTACCACCAACAGCAGGTACGTCACACCACAAGCGACTTCGGCCGAAATGAAGCTACTCGTTCATGCGCAACTATACAGAATGACCGAGGAGGAAACGTCTAAACTTTACAAATAAGCTCTCAAGACAAGTTTAAGTATATATTGTCTAATAAAGTACTGTGATATTCCGAATTGTTGAGCCGCAATTAGCACTCGAAAGTTGGTTTGAGAAAATTCTTTCTAGGAAAATATTTGCATTGCAGAAGCATAAAAACACTCTAAAAACATGAAAGTTGTTTATTATTTACAAAATAAATTAATATATTTGCTCAGAAAAAAAAATTAACTGAAATAGAAAAGCATCCAATTTACACAATTCGACTGCTTTTTTTATTTCTGATTTTCTTTCTGAACAAATGTATTCATTTCTTTTTTAAATAATTAACAACTTACATGTTTCCAGTGTATTTCTACACTTCTAAAATGCAAATTTTTGCCTAGAAAGCGTTTTTTGAAACCAATTTTTGAGGGTTTAGAACGGCTTAGCTATTCAGAATATCCAAGTGATTTATTATAACCAATTATGCTTAAAATTGTCTTAAGAGCTTTTTTTCGAAGTTTTGACGTTTCCTCCCCGGACACCTATATATGGAGAAAACAACTTGTGAAGCAAAGAGAAGTCAAGAAAATGAAAGGAGGCTTTTCTGAAAAATATTATGAAAATATATACTACACCATATTATTTTGAAGGTGTGTTCGCATAAAATGCTTTGGTACTTATACGTTGGATAGACTCAAGAAACTTTTATGTTAACACAAGGGCCGAAGGCCCGAACCTTAGAACTGCTTATACTGGGTTGGAACTGTGTGGCGAAGCGTCACTTTTCGCGTACACTGAGAACAAGAGAGCTGACAAAAACTGTTTCAAACACGCCCATTTATTAGTGGTCTCTGATTGAAAGATTAAGGGTTTCTGATTAACAAAGAAATTTCTTGTATTTGTATTGCTGTATTATTTATTATTTTGTATTATTATTATTATTATTATTATTATTATTATTATTATTATTATTATTATTATTGTCCATAATTTTATTACTTTTCTGGCACTGCAATAATCGCACATTTCAAAAGTTAAAGTTAGTGTAATATAACATAATATATCAAGCATAATAATAGCATCGGTAAATGGAATGAAATGCATGTTAGGTAAGTATATCTCGATCAAGTTATCATCAATTTTCCTTTCATTCACAAGCAAATACTGAAATGTCCCTTTCTTCAGAATGTAAAAACGTTAAAATTTTGCTCATATCAATCTCGAATTCGGGCACACTGATACTTATTTAACTAAATGAATACGCTTCAAAAATCACAATTGTTCACATTATTATATTTTGTTTTTTAACCATGTTAAAAAACAATATATCGGAATACAAAATCAGGTTGTATTATGTTCAAAAATGTTTATGCTTACATGTTGTTTTGCCCACAAAGTACGACTAATACATTTGGTTTTTTATATATACTATTTAGAAAATAATTCATATGATAAATTATTTACATCATTTCATTGAGAAACTATTGGAAAAGAAATTCATATTTATGTATAATATGTTGTTGTTGTTTAAGAAACACGCCAATGTAACTTGACAAACATTGAACAGCGAATCAGAAGCGTCGAGCTTTGCACATAGTTGTCACCTAAAACTAGGAAACAAATGTTACGAGCAAACAAATGTTACGAACAAACTCGTTATGAGTTTCTCAACGTTCCATTCTTCTGTTTGCCTAGTTTGTGTTGAGGGCACGTAGAAGAGCAAGCACATTGTGGCAACGCAACCATCGCCCTCCACACGTTAATGTCTACTAACATTATAAGTTTATTCCTACTATAGACCCATCCTCGACTTCACTACATTATGGAAGTTTCCTTGCTCCAATGACGGTTGCCTGTTTCTGTCGCAGACGCACCCAGCGCCGGCGCAGTCGCACCAGACGTTGCGACACGCAGACCGGGCCACGGCGCAACCCACTCGCGCGCCGCAGACCAAGGCTTGAAGCACGCGCGGTAAGTAGGCGAAGGCAATGCGTCCACGCGGGTGCAGCTCGAACTAAGTCTCGCCGATAACAGAGCGCTCTGCCGGAGTAAATTATTGACGTGAGAAATTGCCAGTGCCACCTGGCGGAGAGAGCTTTTATTCCTGGGAAAGGATGACAATCGTTTCGCGAAATTGGCTGAAATTATGTGAAAATAAAATGTTGTAAGGTAGAATTTCATAAGATAGACATCAGGCTCTCATTGAAATATTTTTTTTCATTTATTCTTAAATAATTATTTTGTCTAATTAAAATATTGTATATATTCGTTTTCATCAACGCAATTTATACAGTATGTAGTATTATTTTAATGTTGGTTATCTTAATGTCTTAATTATTCTTCGTAAGTCCAGATAACATTACTATTTGCAATTGATTTAGCTTTTTCAATAGATATTCATTTCTATACATTCCTGCCATTTTACTCATAATATTTACCTATCAGTCTTTATTTTATATTATATACTAAATAGGATTTTCTTTTCAGGACTCTCCCATAAACATGTGACAAGAGATGCATGTCTTCAATCATGTGACCATGACTTCATTTCATCATCATCATCTTTACATTGTTTTGTATATACATTTTGCGATCGTATGTTTAAACTGTATGAATGAATAAAATGTCGTTTTTTCTACTCTTGTGTAAATTATTTACCAACTAATGGTTCCAGTGCGAATTATTCTCACAGAGTTCAATTTATTTGTAATATCATTGAGCACTGAATGACAAATTTCCTTATTTCCCCATATTGTTCTTTCCCTTCCAAGAACAGAAAGAGAAAAGTTGTAATTCGCTGAGTGATTACGTTAGTTCCGCAACTGTGCTGTAGGTTGTTGGGAGATTTGCCAACTCATTTTTTGCGCTTCTCGTCAAATTCTTGCACAAAAAAGGTTATTTATAAATAACTCATTGGAACGGTGAAATGGCAGGAACATTTATGAAAATGGCAGGAATAGTGTATTGTGAGATGTCAAACTCCTTTATCATATACGTCCATTCGCTATTTATTACAATTCATTGGCTGCTCGTTAGGTGAAGTAAGTAAAATGCCACTTCACCAATAAATTAGCATATAAATGTGGCAAATTATTTGCTTTGTAGCGCTTGCCTTCCGACGGTTTGGAAAGTCGCGTCCAGATCCACTGGACTGAAATCACATCACGTCACTTTGCCTTTTTTGCGTGTGTTCGGTTATAGGCAAACCTCACTTTGACAACACCTTTGCAAGGAACAACTCCCGCGATGGACAAATGCTCCCCCGTCCACCTTTCACATTGGCTCAAGGTATCTTCATTCCTTCAACCACACTGTTCAGCGCGTTCGTTTCAAGTCCGCAACTCACTTCCGACCATACCTTATTGTTTTATTTGCATTGCTAGGTTGTCAAGTCCTTTCACTTCCACTGTCCACTCAACGCATCCTCTATAATTTCCGCGGCCGGAATCAGTAGCTGCTCCTGGTCAACCAAAGCAACTACTGTTTGTTCCGTGCGCATATTTGCATAGGCGAGAGATGCGATTTTTCTTCAGGAGAAAGATTGTGCATTTGCATTGAATTACGATTTCCACTTACGAGTCGTCCGTAAATCACGTAACGCTAAAGAGGGAGGAGGGGGTTTGAGGCAGCGTTACGCTGCGTTACATACGGGAGGGGGGTATGCAATTAGTGACACGTAACATTGATTTTTTTTTAACATTTGTTAAAATACTTCCTTTTTACTTTCTCACTACGTAGTAGAGAGAAAGTTAAATAATGCTGCGCGAGAAAACAGGGCATATCCGGCAGAAAAACTCATATTACAGAGCCCTGTAACGAAAAAGTGGATAAATGCAGTTGCTAAATTTAGAAAAAACATCCCACATTACGTGATGTAACCAGAATCCATGTTTCGTGGACCCGAAAAATCGAATGACAGCTAAACGTTTGTCCGTCTGTGAACATTGCTAGTAGTTAAACCGTTCAGCCGATTTTCTCCAAAAATGATATTCCCCAATCGATCTAGCTTATGTTGCGGTCCCCTGAATTCGAATGCGATGTTTTTATTTTGGTACTTTACATGAATCCCTTTTTTTTAATTTCTCCAACGATTTTGATTAAATCTTGTTGGTGGATAATATGGAAGATATTCAAGAGAATGGTACAGGTATCATGTTCGTTGAAAACCATGACTTTTCGAAATTTGCAAAAGTTCAAAAGAGTCTTCATTCAACTAAAATATTATAGATCTTTTTCTTAATGAAATATGTTCTTTAACGATAGATTTTGAAATAAGTTCATGACAATTTTTCTTATACTAAAACATTAAAATATTATCTAATTAATTTGTTTGAAAACATACATAATTTAAAATTAATAGAAATTGTTACAATAAATTTGAATATTTTTCCATTAATTTTGTACTGAATCTGTAAGATTACGAAGAAAATATTCAAAACTGATGTGTAGTTTTTTGTAGAATAGAATTAAATTGGCACAGTAGACTCTCGCCCATGCGCCATCCACAACAGTGGCGGGTGCATGGCTTGTGACCTAAAATTTGCCCCAAATCTTAGTATTAAGTGCAGTCAGCTTCGACAACTAACTCCGAATGGAATTATCATAAATTTTAATTCACAGCGCAAATAAAATGAATGCAATTTTTTACTCAGCTTTAATTTATTTTCAATTCTTGCATTTTCAAGGAGGGAGGTTGTGACAAGCGTTACGTCTAGCGCGCGTCACGGGTGCGTTACAGGTGGGAGAGGGTATTTAAAATACTCCAAATCTGCGTTCCGTAATTTACGTACGGCCCCTTATGAGCGATGTAATGCTTTTCTCCACGGTTAATTATTTCTACCTTCTCGTATTTACTTTGTACAAATAAATGATGCTGGAAAAGGGGCCAATTTTTTCGACAGAGAATCACGACTTGTGGGCCTCCGAAAAGGTGTATTCTAACACATATTGCACTCTCATATGCATTAAATTACTCTCTCAAAAACGTGCTGTAGAGTGGCTCCTATATACCGAAAAGGTTGTTATTCCCTGTCTGACTTTCCGTTCCACTTGCGATTTGATTGAATGCCAGCAATTGATTCACTAGTAATCCGGGCACTTCATTAGCCTCGTAAGAGTAGTGCATGTTTCACGCAGGAGGTGACTGTGGTCTTTCTCGCTGGATGGGGGCAACCTTGGTCGGCTTGCGGGGATTTTCCGCAAACATATATCTCCCACCAGCGGGGTGCCAACAATTTCCATGTAATTTTGAGTAAGATCGTGACCCTTTTTTTAAAAAAAAAATAAAGCAGACAAGATTTTATTAGAAACTGTTCCATATTTCTCCGTGAAATTGTTTGCTCGAGTAGAGTAAAGATTGCTTAATAATAAGGTATAAGTCTGCTTTTCATTAAAACATCTGGAATGTCGATAAGAACTTACGTTAAACGTTTGAAGTCTGTCGTGCTGTTTCAGTAATAAAGCTAGGTATTTCCTTTTTAATGGTCTCCTATATTATTTCGGTAGTATACATACGTTATGCGTGTCTCACACGCAGCTGATCATTATAAATGAGGTCTTTAAAGATGAGATATTCACGTAGACGTGACGAATTTCACTTTGACTTTAAAAATATGACATTTGTTTAAAAACGCATATAAATATTCATATCAAATGCAACCTGCAGTACTCAGTGAGATTTATCGTTAAATAACTTCTAAACAAAGCATTCTAGGGACTTAAAAACTAAAATTTTCAGGCCAGCGGTCTCAAAGAAGCGTTTATCACGCCGTGATGTACAGAAGGAGATTTTCTTGGACATTCTATGAAATTTTTGCTGGTTTGGCACTTATCGATATTACCAATGCCATCTAGATTTCGACGTTTTGCTGTGGTCTAAAAGTACTGTGTACCTAATTGTGGAAGGATGTGGGTGTACAGTGAAGAGTGAAGACGTGTCTTGTTAGGTTTGTTTTGCGTTTTACCTATATCAGAATTTTTGTTATCAACAGCGATTGGGTTAAACTTTCAAATTAACGTGTTCAGTCATGTAACTTTCTCAAGATTAAAAAGCTTTTTTAAATATTTTAATATTTAAAATGGATATCGCAAAAAACTAATTTTCAAAGAATACTGAATAATTACTTCAGATAATTTTAAGGGAGTGTTAGGAAATTTTCTAAGAAATGTTTCGATAATACCGAATAAATCTTTGGTGAAAATTTCTTTTCCACATCCATTGCATTGTTTTCTGTTTTTATTAAATATTGTGTTAGTACAATGGAAGTTACCCTTATACGTTTTTAAACAAATAAATACGTTTCGTTAACAACTTTGCCGCTTAGAATGGAAATAGACGAATAAGGAGTGTGGGGTGTAATATGCGAGAGTTCTCGCAGAGGTACGCGGAGGTAGTAGGGGAAAACTTGTGCTATGGCACAATACAAAGAACGATCTTTTTAAATTAAAATAGCTTGAAATAAATGAACATCAAAAATCAAAACGCGCTTGACTGCAACACTACATGAATTAATTTAAAAAAGCAACGAAATTTAAAATTATAGAAATAATAGGGCAAGTCATTTGACAACCGCCAACGATCACAATCCAGACGCACGATTGAAATGTTGGCGGCATCTGGATGTCTGTACATCAATACCCTGTTGTAAACTCATAAATTGTAAGTCATACACTGTTTGGTATTAAACTTAAGGTATCGGTTCGCTAAGAAATTCAATACGTGAACATCGTTTGAGCAACATTGCCATGTACCGAAGTAATGTCTAAGGGTACAGCATTGTTTCTAATGGTAACAAATGGTATTTATTTCTCAAAGGTGAAAACACTAGTTTATTATTTTTTGCCCCGGAATTGCGTATCTTTAACTTCACAGAAAAATCAAATATTTTTTAGTGTACAAACAATTTTCTCCCAGCAACAAGCCGGCGACCTGCCCCTCCAAAACCCCCTTTATTCCTCATAACAAATCCAGGGAAGGGTTGTACTTGCACGAATTTGTATTTTCGAATGGAAAACTTTACTTGGCTTTCTCAAAAGTAAAAATCTCTTCTAATAGTTTTGTGTCTATCAAGGAAAGCGTAAAGCTAACTGTCAACTAACTTCAAATGTTCTTAAGGAAGAGCATTCCGAAGAACATACATCTCTGTATAATTAATTCCAACGTCAATTGCATTGTTTTTATTTTTATTTGATATTGTGTAAATACCAAGTTACATTTATACATTTTTAACAAATAAACACGTTTCATTAACAACTTTCCTTCTAAATGGAAAGGACAGGGAAATGAATAAGGAAAGGGTGGGGATTAACATGCGGGAGTTCTCGCAAGGATACGCTAGTATTATATATTTCTCAATATTATTTCTTTAAATCATTGGAAGTACATTATTTTCGAAATATTAGTATTTTTCGTGTAGTATTGAGTTATACTGTTTTTGACTGTAGTACTGAGTTTTTCAAGTGGTGACCGAACGTTTGTTGATTAGAAGTTAATGTTTTAATATTACGCAACTGATACCAATTCATTACCCGTTCGAGAAAAAAATATGGTGTTTTAGCCTCACTGTAGGTTGAGAACCTCTCAGCAACTACGACTCTGTTCCTATAGTCGATGCAACCACAAGGACCGTGGGTGCTGTAGTCGCCACTCATTCAAATTGCCGCGAAACCTCGGTGCTGCTATCTGCTTGTGACACACCTGTTACATACCGTAATAAAAAATAGTAATAAACGTCATTTATGTTTACTTCTTAATTTATCTTATATCGAGAAATAAACATATCAAGCTCAAAAAAAGACCAAATTTTTCTTCTTGTTATATTTTGAGACATGTTGAAGAAAGGAATCGATACTAATAAATATAGCACGAAATTCATGTAATGTTAGAAAAATCTAGATGGTTATATTAATTGTATTGTATTTACTTCCACATTTTCGAAATAAAAATATTACAACGATTGGACTTTAGGATGACATAAGCAGTATTGTTTTTCTTTCGTTTTTGCTCGCTCACCATCGTGATCCCACCACTCTCATGTCATATAGTAAAGGTTGGCTGCAGGTTGGCTGCACGTCGACTGCACGTCGTTTGTTGGGGGAGGGAGCAGTGTTAAGTTGGAAAGATTGGAGGCGGAGCAGGCGTGAACTTGTTGCCGATTGACATTAGTTGAATATTTTAATTTTATTATTTTTGTCAAGCCTCTTCCTGTTTTCTCTGTGTAATTGAAGCATTCTACGTCGTCTCATTCTATTGGAAAGAAAAACAGGAAAATAGTGGCAGAATATTCAGTGAATAGTGAAATCGTGCTCTTCGACATGGCTGCGTTTGCAAATCGAAAACGTAAGATAAACGTTCGTTCCAGCAGTTCATGTAGCAGCGATATATCAACTGAAAATGGCATAGAAACGGATTATATATCAGAGAATTCAAACAGCGATATGGAAACTTTGAATAAATGTGATAATGCAGGGAAAAGAAGCTTATTTGACACGGAAGGCAATTCTAGATTTTCTCAGTGTAATGTCGTGAAAAAAGAATTCATTTTAAATGTAGAGAACCTAAAACAAAGATATAATGGAGATGAAATGGAATCATATTCAATGCCCCGAAAGCGGGCGAAATGCCTTTCCAAAAACGCTTTAATGGCTCGTGCAAATCGCATCAAGAAAAAACAATATTTGGAGGATCTAGAGAAGAAACTTGAAGAATTAACCGAAGAAAATGAAAAACTAAAAGAACAGGTTAAAATAAATGATGAGATTGCTCTAAAGCAAAGTGAAGAAATAAAGTATTTAAAAGGTGTTCTTGCTAATACCCCTGAAATAAGTAGGCTGCTGAAGTGTGTAAGGCAGAAATCAAGTCTTCCTGTGACATCCTCAATTAATAAATTTGTTGACACACGTACATCCAAAGAACTGTCATTTGACTCTGGTGAGTTTATTTCTGAAGATGTTTTGTCTCAGCAGTGTTACAACTTTGAGCCAGATGTTTTTAGTAATGTTCTTTCAGATTTTTCAGATGACCCTCTTTTAACAAGTTGCGACTTGGATGCCTTCAAAGAATTACCAGATACAGACCTTTTGATGCAGGACCTTTCTGATAAGACTTTAGATGTATTGGAGGGAAGTTCATCTGCTGATGTTGGCATATGCTTGCATGTTGCTCAACAGAGGGTCTCATTAGAATTTTGTCCTACATGCAGTATTAATGCTACAGCAGCATGGCAAGAAAGTACTGGCTGAACATCAAAGCTGCAGGAACTTGTTTGCACTTTCTTGGATTGTATTAGTATGAAGAGTACTTGTACCTACAGTGTTGTGTGTGAAACTTGGTCGGTATCTAAAATGTGTATGAAACACTTTTGTGAGCAATTGCCAAAGGCAATTTAAATGTAGGGATTATTTTGGAATTTCTGCAGCATTTTGAATAATTTTGTCATTTGTTATTTTTGAAATTGGTATTATGCCCCGGTTGTTATTTTTCAGGTGACTTGGGATTGGAAGGATTGCAGATTCCTCCTTCCAAAACAAGACATTATAAGGTGCGGTATTTTCTTCACCTAAGTCTTACTTAGTGTATCCTGTTTTTCAGGATTTCATTATTTAATCTGTAGAAGTGGAAAAGCTGTCAATGACTTAACAGTGGAACTTTAAGTGTTCAGTGTTATTGATTTTCTTTTTTTTTTTTTTATTTAAGAATTACTAAATGTAACACTATATTTTTGTGAAAGACAGTGATAAACTTACAAATATTGAACCAAGTAGGCCAATGTTATGTCCATTTTACCATTTTGTGTAGATACCTTTCATGTGGATGGGGATGTAAATATATTAGTTGCAAAAAAATATATGATGTTTTAAGTTACTGCAAATAATAGCAGTATTTTGCATATATTTCTATACAGTCCTGATATATTTAAATTCAGTATTTCACTTTCTGGTAACTACTAAAAACATCATTGAAGCTTTGCTATAATAAATTCTGTATTTAATTCTACTCCTATTGATGAAAAAAAATAGCTAAAGGATATCTAATATACTCTTTGTTTCTCTAATGACATTACATAAGTTGAAAATGTAAATGTAATGGTGAGTTTTAGTTCTAAAAACCATTTGAAAACTAAATGGATACTGAGAAATGTAAAAAGACCACTGACCATCATCATTGATGGTTGCTTTAGCCTTGTTTCGTTGATAGGAGTGGGTTTCAAATAAATTCTTTGAGGATTTTGTAAACAAATGTAAAGCAAAGCTTCACTGTGTTTCAGAAATATTCTGAACAATTTACTTTTGCTTTGCAGTCTTGCTGTGTTCGCCTGCACGGTGTCTCGCCTTAAGCAGTGGTAGAGTATTGAAAAGTGTCAAATGGTCGGTTCATTTTCCTTTCAATTTCAACTTCATTTCCCCACTAATGTCACTATCTTATTTTATTATTTTTCTAAACAATAATATTGTAATCTATTTTGTTAATATTCCCTATTAGAATAGCATGCTAAACAATTTGTCAAATTGGATTTTGTGTACTGAACAAGGCAATTTTACTTTTCAGCGGACGTCGGTGAGTCAGTTGGAGGGAGATGGTAGGTTTAAGCACCCGGAACTGGGTTGCAAGGTGAGATTGGGTCGGCAATTATGTTTTGGATGTGATTCACGTAATCTTGAGTTATAGGTGGATTGATCTGGATCCGGCGTTTTTAGCGAAAGGGAACCGAAGATAGTTGTGTTAATTTTATTGTATTATACTTATAAACAGATTGTTAAAATAAAATGATTTTGTTAACAATGACTTTTTATTTCTAACCCATCCTTGACCTACAGCGTAATAGTAAACATTTTCTGAAGTCTCGTTGGAAATCTGTAACTTATCTAATATGGCGGTCAGCATAGTGGCCAACGTAACTTCGACGTTAGTCATAAATGGAATTAGTTGGTGTAGTGTTTAAGTTTCGGTGTATTTTGAGCGATGAATGTCGTTGAGGCATTAGCTGTATAAATATGTATGTGGAATATTATTCATATTAGTCTAATGGAAGATGCCGGTTAGTTGTGGGGAGGGGGTTTGTTGTGACAAGTCATGAACTTGGTTTGGCGTGCGTGCTTCGCGAATAATGCAGTAACGTGATACGATATTCCGTATGAAAATTAAACTGAATACATTTCTTTGAGTTCTGATTTGTTCGGTATTGAACCAGTATACTTTCAAGATGGATTATATTGGAGCCGAAGTTAGTCATAAAATCAGGGTAAGTTCCTATTAGAATACCACTTGACCTAGCAATGTTTATATTTTACGATCAATTATTACTTACGGGTATTTTACTAATAGTAAAGTGAGAGTCAGTAGGTTGCTTGGTGTCTATAATTGCGCTATTAAAAAAGCAAAAATATCATTTTACAAAACCATAACCTCATAAGAAATGTTTATTTTTCAGTCAGCTATCAAAGCAAAACTAATGGAATTAGGTGCTTACGTAGGTGAGTAAATTGTTTTTTTTGGTGTGAAATATGCATATATGTTCATTTTGCGGTATGAAAATTTCGATTTTGTTTGTAAAGATGAAGAGTTGCCAGATTATATTATGGTAATGGTTGCCAACAAACGAGCCAAAGCTCAAATGGATGGAGATCTTCAGCTTTTCCTAGGAAGTAATACTTCACATTTCACTTCATGGTTATACCAAGTACTGCAAAAATTGCAAGAAGTAACTGTAGGAAATGCAGGTGAGTTGTTAAGTATTCATTGTGGAAGTTTGATGCAATTCCTATTATTGTGGACAGGTAAAAATTTAACATGTTTATACTTGTTACAGACAAGAAGTCTTCTAAAATTAGTTCTGTGATGAAAGACTCTAGTTCAGTCAAAAGAAAGTCAACAGTAGTTGATAGCGACAGCCACAGAAAAGAGAAACGCCGAAAATCATCTGACACCAAAAAATCAAAGAAAGTTGATCTAGAAATTGTAAAGGACTCGAAGAAGGTCTCGGATTCTGGATTGAAATCGTCAGCAAAATTATCCGACACAGACAAGTATTCACGTTCACATAATCCAAAAGAGTTTGTGAGTTCATCAAGATCAGAGAATAGTGAAAGTGTAGTGTCGAGTAGTGCTGATAGCAAGACGAATAAAAAACTGTTGCTAAAAGAAAAAGTTGAGAAGGGTGTAGACTCTGATAACGCAAAAAGAAATTCCCTAAAGTCATCTTTGTCCAATGGTAGTAGTAAATCAGAGGAAAAAAATTATCTCTCACGTTTACGTGCTGAAGCTTTGCGATCTCGTGATGAGAGAATAGGAAAATTGCCAGGAGCATCGGATGAACTTAGGTCATTAGTGTCATCTAAAGAAGAAAATGAAGTGAAGGGAGGGGGTAAAACAGGTTATGCTCAACCCCTCCAAAGAAACAAAATTGTTCTTATGCACAGTGATGATGAAGATGATGATGAAGACTTCATTAATATTAAAGCTGATGCAGAAGCTGGTTAGTAATTAATAATTCTTGGTTTTACTTTCTGCAGTGTTTCAAAATCAATAGAATTGCTTAACTAATTGTGGAAGTTCCGAAGGCAACAGTTTGTTTTAAAACACTTTTATATTGAACTTAACATGATGTCAATGAGTCTAATGAACTAAATTGTTAATATCAATATAATTACAGTACACACATGGGTTAGAGTTCTGCTGATAATACTTTTAATTTAAAGCTTGTTTATTTTTTATTTATGAATCAACCACTTATAAATGTAAGTATGTACTTGGATATTTTAACTCTACTAGCTGTTAGTTTCGGTGGGACAATGCTGCAAAATCCTTATACAAGTGTTGATACATCACACTCTGAAAAAGTATATACACGAAAAGTAAATTTAACCTTATGAAATGTCACGGGAAAATGCTTTAATTGGTACATTTGCAATTATTGTAATGATTAACTGGTATAAAAAGTATCTTCAGTTGATAAAGATTTTCATGTGTTTGTAACAGGAACTGTCATTGAATATTTATACGTTCCAAGGAAAAATCTTGGATCGTATTGTTTATTTACATTTACATTTGTCTGAATCAAATGTAAACATGTAATCAGTATTGCATGTAATGATCTGTGAATATTTTATATAAGGGAATGTTATAATTTTAGAGCTCCATGTTGCTATCGTATTAGCATTTAAAGCTGTCAGTTGAGAATGGAGATAATGTAATTGTCATGTTTTTTTACTCATTCTTGCCCTTTTTCTGAAATAATTACCTTTTTCCATCTTTTATGAGACATATTTGAATGTACATTGCTTCTGCCTTTCCAGAACAACTGCTGAAAGAAGAGCTGCCTCGTGAAGTGTTGGAAACCAATGTGAGCACTCCAGAGACAACACCAGCACTAACAGAACCTGTGGAAAGTCAAAAGAAGATTCCTGAAGGGCCGGCGCCCCCACTCCCAGAGCTGCCAACAATCCCACTGAAAGAGAATCTGGTTCCGAAGAGGCCATTTGCAAAAGAAATGCCTGTTGCACCTAACCAGCAACCTGACCCTGTCTCCACATCTCTGCCTCCTGTTCCTTTAAATCTGCCTGCTGTTCCTGTTTCCAGCAGGTTGGTGCGCAAGAGAATTGCGGATTCAGAAGCAGAAGCGGCTGATTCAAAAATTACTAAGGTAAATAAAATTGTTATGGGGTAGTGCTATTGTGTGTCCCAGGATGGAGATTAAGCAGGGTGACCAATTTTGGGAAAAATTAAAAGGGAAAAAATCTGGAAATCACAGAAGTCAAAGTGCAGAAAGTATACAATGAAACAGCTAAGGAAAGAATGGTGTGTTTTGATATGATACAAAATGTTTGTAGCAAGTAGTAGACAAAGAAAGAGGAACTTTATTTTGAAATACTATGTGTAGTTATCCAATTAATATTATACTATAGAATATGCTGATTCCAACCATGATGGATCACTGATAATTATTACAAAATTCTCCTCACTGATACAGGTTGTGTTCAGGGATAAAACTATTATGGTGCTTTCTTTTTAATTTAATTCCTTTTTTAATGGCAATGAGACATTTTTAAGTCTTATTGAGTGCCAAAGACTTCTGAGAGAAGTTTGAAAACCACAATGTATGTTAGTGGAAACAGAAAAAACGTATTCAGGCTCCTTAATAAAACCTAATGATTGATTGGTGTTGCGTCACTATTACACTTTGGTTACTGGATTGTGCTGAGACTGTTTTGAGCCCTGGTAGATATTGCTTCTTGTTGACTTTCTAGCTTAATGCACTTGGTAATTGTTGGGAATTTGAGATCCATCCTACAAGGAATATGCCCTTATACTTTCACTGATAAGCTGAAAAACAACATTATTGACTAATCAAAATTGTTATATTCAGTTCAGTGTGAGTACTAGCACTTACAAACATTTTGCAGATGTCATCAAATGAATATGTATAGCAATGTATAGGCAGCATCAGATAATGCAAAGATTAGTATGTTAGATAACAAGGTTCCTAGTTTCAAGCCCAGTCCAAGTTATAGGATGCTTAAGAGCAGGAATTTCTAAATTGATGTGTCTTTCTTTGGAAGGGACAATTTAACAATCTATTATTTTACACAACTAACAAGAATCAAATATGGGAAAGACACATTACTACAGAAGTAAGGAATACAAAATATATTCAGTAACGAATATTAAAATAAACTCAGGAATGAGATTCAATAAAAAACAAAAACTAAAAGTTGGGTTGTTAACAATAGGAAGAAAAACTAGTGGTTGAGAACCTTAAAGCTTCTAACTTATGGAATGCAATTTCATAACCAAATCTTCACCACCTTCAGTATTTACAGATCAGAGCAGACCTACCATTTTTCTAGAAACCTTAAACCTTAACTGAGTAATTTGGAGACGTTTTAATCAAGGATCCATGTAGAAGGATATGACCATACTACCGGAAATGGTTATTATTTCGAGATTCACCTGGTTGAGTGACATAGAAATCAATGAATCAGACCTCTCAACACTAAAAATACTTATTAATGGGTTGCGACAATATAGATTTGTGTATGTTGAAAAGATGTGGAAATATCCAGACAACATATTACCAAACTAATGTAGAAATCATTTAAAAAATTGACTCGTCCATAAGAATAGTTGGAGACAAAAATTACCAAAAGTACAAAAAAAGTTACAGACTCCAGCCATCAAACTACCATTAACAACACATTGTGGAAAAAATGCCCTTGCACAATTCACAGACATTTTTCTGGAGAGTTTCTTATAATAATCTATGCCTGTTCAAAAACTCAAGAAATCTTATGAATATGATCTGATCAAAGAAAATATAGGAGGCCATGAAAGGTTCCAAAAGCACTTGCATCACTGATAAAACTACATTTCATCATCATCATATACTGCAGGTTGCTTGGCCTGTCGTCTGTACCAGTTTCCCAACAGACCAGGCGGCTTACACTTTCAGGTGTTCCTGATCTAGCCACTTCTTTTGTGGTCTTCCCACATCCCTTTGCCCTATTGGTTTGTACTTGAACAGTGCTTTTTGCAATCTTCCCCTTTTCATTCTGTTAATGTGAGATAGCCATTTTCTCTGTCCGTTCTTTATTTCTTCTGGCCTGTCTTTTGCCTGTTTCTGATGTCTTTACTCCTTTTTCCCCAGCCTTTAGTGTCACTCCTGCGAGATGACGTAGGAATCTCATTTGCATTGCCCTTCTAGTCTTTGTTGCTCACTGCTTTTCATTGCACAGACTTCCGAACACTTCCTGAGGATTGGTTTAGATATATTGTGGATTCTTAGTTGGGTCTCTTTAGTCATATCTCTTCTGAAGTGTCTTTTGATTAATCTGTTCATCCTGTATTATTTCTGAAGTTTGTCTTCCGATCTCTGTCCAATGAGGTTGCCCAAATAATTAAAAATGCTCATTGTGTTATTTGTCCTTTTATGACAATTTTACTCTTGTCATTTCCTCTCCTTGATATCGCATTGCTTTTGTCTTGCTTGTGGAAATTTCCATATTATGTTTCTGTGCTATTTTATACACTGCAATTTGCAAGTCATCTTCTGATTCCATTATTATAACTGTATCACCTATATACTGGATTGTTTGGATCTTCTCTCTTTTACTGATATTTATTCCCTATCTTATAGTTTGTTTTCATTCCTTGATTGTATGGTTGGCATATATGTTGCTACATTTCCTCAAAACAATAATAGATGCTTGCGAGTGAGAGTGTATCAAGAAGAAAATGTCCTCCCGCAATCCTCGCTGATTGAGCATAAGATGAAGAGAATTCTCATCCAGAGTAATAGTGTGGTAATAATGTACATGAGAAAATGTATGAAAATAATGATAGTTGAGCACATACACTGCAAAAATGTCTGTAGAAAAATCTGAAATTTGTTCCCACAACTTGGCATGTATTGTTCCAAAAAGATCAGGTTTTTCAAACTTTCTGGCAAGAGTAGAAAGGTGGTGAAGTTTGACAAAGGGATCACCAAACAGTTTTATCTACTTTGGCTTGGAAAAGATTTTCGACATAGAACCTAACTGATGGTTGCTGAAGAAATTAGAACATTTTGGAATTAGGGAAAAATTAGTAGATAGGATTGAAACCTTCCTCTATGCTCTTTCCTCTTCAAGAGCAGAGTCAGCATGCATAAATTCTCATGAAACATGAGTGGAGCTCAGTGAAGAAGTCTCCACGTCCAAAAAAGAAAGTTACTTTTATTTCGTCTGAAAGGAGCAATTCTCTATAGTAACATTCAACTGTTTGCTAGATGCGGTGGTCAATCTCTATGTCATCACAATTTCTAAATAACTATCACTTTTACTCCACTACTAATGTCCTTAGACCTGTCATACTTCACCAAGGCGTCTTCCTTCAGAGCAATTTTCTGACTGCCAAATGTTGCTGGCCTAGTCTGATAAAAGGCCCAGTTAGATTGCTGTTTGATTCCCACAGTCAAGGATTTAGGAAACATTGCAGTTGCACTGCAGACCGTTGTCAGTTGACATCTTTCTAAGTGATCTCAATACTTGATACAATATAACAATTCAAGAAAATGTTAATTATAGATCATTACTTTTTTGTGTAATACAAAGTTTCCAAATTGCACTAATAACCTCTGTAATACTTAAGTTGAAGAATGACTGCCTTCTAGTATTCTATGTTGGTAGTTCTTGTGATAAAAACCTGAGGGAGTGTTCGTGGCAGTGCATTCCTCTAAACAGCCATCAAATGCTTTTCAAGAAAATTCTTTATAATTCACTGCACAATATGTCTGCCGTGACTAACATTGTTGTTGAGTTTGGAATCTTTAATATTTGATATCGAACTCTTGTCTTGTCTTGAAGGTGTGTCAAAGTTAGAATATCTAGGAACCGCCCAATTACCTCCCCCAATTCATGGTTTTGTTTTCTTGCACTGTGGCAGATTCTCAAAGGAAAACTGGTATTTCAATGCAAGTAGTAGTTTGACCTATGATTTTGACCTTTCAGTATGTACATTACAGTTTTATAAAATTTGCCTTCCGTAGACCTGTGGACCATCTTGTCATGGCGGTATTTGTCATGGGGTCATGCGAGAGACATAAACAACTCGTAATCTGTTGGATGGGAGCAAAAATAGAACTCCGTCAAACTTCTTTTTTCCAGAACGAAGAAAAACCTGTAGCAACTGCCGTAAGCGTCAAAGATAGATTGGGAGTTAAAAAGACAGGTACAGTAGCTTCAGTGAAAGAAGCAAAGATTGTTACCAGACTTGGAGCAAGACCTGTTACATCCGGCCAAAGAGCATGCATTGCTCAGCTGGAATCAGACAGTGTTTCCAAAACGGTCAGTGTTTTGTGTCACAATTCTGTATTCAGGGTGGAGGGAAAAATGTTTTTTTCTGATTGACCTTCATTAAAAGTAGAATATAAAAAGAAAAAAGAAAAGAATAGTTATTGAAAGTTGTAACAAATAGCCCATGTAGCTTCCAGCTATTTGATGTGTGTTTAGATCACTAATTTGTGACATCAGATGTTCAGTAATCTTTTCTTTTTTCTTTGCTTCATGATAATTGAATATGAATGGCTTATTTGATTTGTTTATTTATTTTAGCATACTTCAAACATTTTGGGCTTAGCTGTAGCTGTCTGTAGTAGTGTTATTTGGGTGAACCAGGGAAACAGACAATTTTTTGGAGAGGTTATTGAAATGAGTTGAGATTGAAGTATGTTGTCTGTTTCCTTGACACTTTTCTTCTACAAAGTACTTTTTAATTTATTAATATTGTGTATTCCCCATATGATTTTACAAACTTTTAAAGTTTTTTGATTTCATTTTGTAAAAGCTTTTATGGTGGATCTGATCTGGAATCTTGAAGCAACTAGAGAAATCTGGAGGATACAGACGTGCTCTCTCCAAAAAATGCCAGAAAGGGAGTTGTGCCTCAGTAGGAGAATAGCATTTCTAGATTGACTGACATACTGCTTATGTAGATGAGACCACTTTTGTGTAAATAGATGTAGATTTGGTGGAGCGAAATGTACCTATTATTTTATTGTCCTTTTACATGGACTTTACTAAAATTTTATTTTTAAGGTTATTCGGGAAACATATTAGCTGTAGTTGTTAAAGGGTTATGGAATAATGGTAGATATGAAGGTTGTAGATTATTAGGTTGTGTTAAAGCTTACTGACTTTTTCTATTCTAATTTGAGGAACTAGGACAGGGAAAAATATTCAGACATAATGCATGGAAGTAGTAGAGAAGTCAGTTGCCTTAGAACGTGTGAGAACTGTCAAACATGTTTCAGATCAAAGGATGATGGGAATAGTTGACCTGCGTCTGTGAGATATATTTTTTTTATTTTCTTATTGCATTGCAGGTGAACAAGAGGGCACCTCCAAGCAGCCTTTTATCTCGTGTGGTTATGCTGCACGATCGATCTCGACCAGAAAACCAAGAGCGCTTATCAGAAGGAAGAAGCGTGAAGCGAAGCGGGGACAAGGAACCTGAGGAGGAAGAGGAGGAGTACGATCCGAGTAACCCTGCGGTCGGTACCGTGGCTTCAATTGTCCGTGTGAAACCAAGGCCCAAGCTGCCAGCGTCCCTGCAGGCCAACAAAAATCTCATTCTCAAGGCTGTGGCAGAAGCACAGAAGTCGGTGACTAGCGCACCAATTCGATCAGAGCCCACCAGACCAGTGGGGCTCTGGAAGGTAATATTTTTTTCTTTCCTTTTACTTTCTCACCTACTGCTTGTGCGGAATAGAAAAAGTAGGCATTAATGGTGATTTTTCATCAGAAAATTCTTATTGCTGGGCCCTGGTAACAAAAAAGTGGATAAATCTTGTTTCTATATGTATTCAATTATTTCTTCTGAACACATTTAGTCGGAATCTATGTTTTGTAGGTCATTGATACTGAAAAATTGATTTGAAGGTAAAATATTTGTTTGAACTCTCAAAAACCGCTCCAAATTTTTTCTTTGTCGCCATATGTTGAATGGAGTGACCTGTGGTTTGGCAGTTTGATTCTTGCCCTCCACAAATAGGGTTGGAAATCGGTGAATGGGATTCAAGTGGAATTTGTGGTGGGCAAGAATCCAGAAGCTTCTTCTGTTTTCCCGGATTCTCTCTCTCTCATTCTCTCTCTCTCTCATTCTCTCTCTCTCTCTCATTCTCTCTCTCTCTCATTCT
>BOPP01000105.1:4202546-4347229 GCA_017312745.1 Gryllus bimaculatus
CTCTCTCTCTCCTCTCTCTCTCTCCTCTCTCTCTCTCTCTCCTCTCTCCTCTCTCCTCTCTCCTCTCCCTCTCCCCATGATAATGCTCATTACTCGCATCATCATCAACATCCAGTAGCAGATGCCAGTTGTAGCGTATTTGTGGCACAAGCACAAATTGGAAGTTTGGCTAAATGCCTTTTTATTATTGTCACAATTTTTAGATTTTTGAGAAAAGCAACCACTAAGCTGTTCTTCTGGTATTGTTTCAGAAAATTTTCATTTTGCCTTTCTTAATTTCCTTTTTGCTCCTGGCCTTGATTAAACTAGAAACCTGTCTACAAGCCTGGACAACACAAAGGCACAATCTTTTTTACCTTTCTCCGCAAGCTTAGGCTTGATATCAGGCAAGAAGTGTTAAAACTTTGGTTCCAAGGCCAGGAAGTGTTGTTGTTGTTCTTCTTCTTCTTCTTCTTCTTCATCTTCTTCATCTTCTTCTTCTTCTTCGTCTTCGTCTTATTATTATTATTTTATTATTATTATTATTTTATTATTATTATTATTTTATTATTTATAACTTTTTACTGTGAGTACTACAGGTAACCTCCTTGTGGTTTGAAGGATGTTAGGAATCCTTTGTCATTTAGCCTTCTCTAACTACTACCCACTTCCATGGCCCTGTGTACAGTACATGTAGCGGTTAACAATTACTAAGAGAAAGTGTGACGATACCAGACAAGATATTTGGATTTCTTTTATTGGTTTGATGCCAACAGACAGTATGCTATGGAGGAATTCTGGCTCGTTATTGATCAGGGCCTCTGATCCCTTTCAAGAACAGCTCTCTATACCTGACAATGGTCTTTCTCAATGTTGGCAAGATTGAAGAACAAAATGAATAATAGTGTTTTCACTAATATCATTCCAGAAAGCAAAAGAATGTCCACAATAGGATTTCATACGGACAGTGTCACAAGAGAAACAAAACACCTGAACTTGCGGACTCTAGTAAAAAGCATGTTTCTTTTGTTTTATTGTCAATAAATATTAAGGACCAGTTGCATAAACAGATCAATATTAATTCTAATTTACTTTCTAATGATGTTTCAACTTATTGGTTTTTAGGTATTTGTCACGTACCAAGTGGGGGATATATCATTAGTAATTAAGCATGTAATTCAGAATTAATTTGTTTTTAAACAATTAACATTTAATATTGACAGTATTAAAATTTTAAACATGTTAATATGTAATATGATATTATTAATTTTGATTGTTTCTTTCACTTCTTTCTTTGTTAGGGATCACGAGACAATTTCAACACTTCCTTTCATGTTGCTTCCTTCTTTCTCCAGTACTCTTTCATCTTCTCACATCGCAGCGCTAATTTTGGTTGACAAAAAATTAAAACTTTTTATAATGTGATTCTGTGGTTTTATTAAAAAATGTTTATTTGTTTATAAACTGGTGTCAGTCAAAGTGAGCTCTGTGGCCAAAACTCCATGTTTAAAATGTAAGTGTTTACAATTGTGTATAATTTTATGTTTGGCAGAGAACAAATGCTGGTTTTGTCAGAAAACTGGAAAACAACGTTGGCGTCACTCTGCCTAATCGGCATTTACAATCCTATAAACAGGAAGAAGAAGAAGACGACGATGTAGATGAAGGTAAGAAACTGATTTCAAAAGTTTCTGGAATTTTCTGTCACTGGAATGAATGTGGTGTTAGATATTATTTCCTCCATCTTCAATCTCGGTGCAGTAATACCTTGCCTCTTGAAGAAGATAATATTTTAAATGTTGAAGAGATCTCATTTTTATCCTAAAGGGTTTTTAATTTGCCCTTACCTGTCCTAGAATAATAGGCAAATGAAAAATTTCCTGTAAAATAAGAATTAATTATTAATTAATACAATTAGAGTAAATTTAACACTTTTGAAAAATTGTTGTTAATGTAATTTTTATAAAAGAATTATTCCCACAGTTTTTAAAGAAATTAAAGTGAACCATATTCTTATGGGATTCACCCTTCATTGATACTTTGGGCAAAGCATTACTGCAGTAGATGATAGTAGTTCCTTTAAAAGTGTTTTCATCTGTCAAGACTTCTAATTTTTATTTTGTTTATTTTTGAAAAGCAAACCACTGGAACTCAGTTTTTGATTTTTATATGTTGACTTTTGAGAAATATAATGTGGATAGTGGAGTGGAAAAAATCAAAACACAAATAACAATTGCTGCTAAACTAAATAATAATGTCGGTGGGATTATTATTGTGAATACATTATGGACTTAAGATTGAGGTCAGGAAATATTCTAACATTAAAATATTAGTGTTGGTACAGTGAATGTTTCACTTTGAAGGTGCGATTGAATTTTCCATGATTGCATTTCTTTCGCAAGTTAGTGAGTAATGTGTACAAATGTGCTTGGTATTTTGATCTAATGTCCTTATATTCATTTACATTTTATATTGTTAACAGGATAATTTTGTATACAAAGTGCCTTATTTTTCATATGTGAATCTAAATTTCCCAGTTTAAAGCGTAATTCTCTTCTCTGATAGGTATTATGGGTTTTCTAGGAGGATAATTATTTGAGAAAAATGCAATATCACGTTCTTCCATATTAATGAATTCGGCAAATTATCATGTAATGATGTCATGTAATTGAAAAGTTTATAATTGGGTGGTCATCAGAAAATTTTATCACTCGGACAAGAAAATTATCCTCACTGTGAATTATAGTGAGTACAGTTTGCTGTTTGAAAATAAAAGAAAATGGAAATTAGAATGTGTGTTAACCTTTTTAAAAAAAAGTGCTAACATTGTCTGTGCTTTGCAAATAGTTGGTTTTAACACATCTGAAAGTTTTTTTTTAACCAGTCTTTTTTCTTTGAATGTTTTCTGTTGCATGTACCTCCAATTCTAAGCACATATATGTAGTGTATGTTTCTATGTGTGAGGCACATGACTCTGTACAATTGAACCTATTTGAAAGACGATCATTATAACTTATGTATTTTTAAATCTGAAAGATGTTGGTCCAGTGACAAAGCAACTAAAATGAATGATGTGGAGCATTTTAATTTGGTAAATCTTTTTTAAATAATCTCTTATCTGATACTATGGAATGAAAATTACTTCCAAAAGCTGATTAGTGTTGACCAATTTAAGTTGGGGTATCATTTGAACAAGTTAAGAATGTTGAAAACATTTTATTTATACCTATAAAAGAATTTTGCTTCTAAGAGTATATGTAGAACATATTACCATATTTACCTCAATATTAAAAAGCACATAATTTTCAAGAGGCTTCCTGAGATTTTTGTTTTGAAGTAATTCTTACTATTTAGTCAAAATAAAACTGCAAATTATTTAATTGACTAGAAAATTCTCGTGTTAAATCTTTTTGCCTATACTATTTTTTTGTTCTGTTAAAGTATTCTTTTTGTTGCTACCAACCTCATCGTCACACATATCATTGTTTCTTTCTTCTGGTCTTCCTCCAATACATGTCACCCTCTTACATTGCCCTGAATCATTTTCCACATTGAATTTGTGGTTTTACTCTTTCATCAGACACCACCAAAGAACAGTCCTTTTTGTGTTACCAGATTTTCTTCCTGTCTTTCACTTGTTTGAGACCTTTACCTTAACCACCATTAACTTTAAATTCAGGTAATTTAAATTACGTTATCAACTTATGAGCTGCGAACTTGTTGATCTTTTTTCTGCTGATAGTGTTGAAGAGAGTGACAGTTACTAAGATTTTAGGCCAAAAAAATATATTTTTGAAGCATTTCATCTTTGTTGGATGTAGTAGGCAGACTTCCATCCAGGGGAATTTTTTTTGTTTTGGTCTCTTGCAAAACCTTAATTTGCACTCACTGGGTGTTGAATTGAGAATCCATGCTTCATCGTAGGTAAAAAGTTTGTGTAACAAAATCTTGGTAACAATTTTTAGTCATTTTCATGTTATGTTATGTTTAGCTTTTTACAATGCCATTCCATTTAGATTCTTTCTTCACTAGCTCAATCAGAAATATTGGTGTGGATCACCTGGCAAATGTGTGGGGTATTTATACTGCCTTTGCAGCTTATTGTTTCGGAGGCGTTTAAGATTCTTGACAAAAAAAGACTGTCTAAAATCGTAGTTCCCAACCAGCTAGATGTAATTAGACAATCTTGTATTTTTCAAACAAGATATTTAGGAAAAAACTCGAATTACATTTAAGAAAATACAGTTGTGTTAATGGATATAGTTCTCATAGAACAGTATAACATGAAGATCGAATCAAATTTTTAGTTGTGATTGTTTAGCTTTATTTTGAATGTTAACAATGTTTTCATCTGTTTTTACAATTATAAACAGTAATTTATTTGTTATTCTTGATGAAATAATAATTTTATTTGAAAATTGAATTGCATTAAAGTGCGACAGTAGAAAGGACTATCGTTCTTCTAATTTTGGAAACTATTTTAAAGGTAAATATAAGAGGTAATTTATTTTTAAACTTTTCCATTTAATTTAGATTTTCCTTTCATCAATTGATTAATCTTAAATGTGTCTGCTACGTAACAATATCAGTTTCTGGAAAGCCTCAATAGCATGTAAGTAATACTTAAAGCATATGGTCCAGGATTTAATTCTTGGTGAATGCCCTTGATTTTTGGTGTTGATCCAAGACACTTTGACAAGTCACTGATGGCGATCAGATTTTTATGATGGTAAAATTCGATCCCAAAAGCTGAATGAATTAAGGGGACCCATCCTAGTGTAAAACCACAGGCTGTTATAAAGCTATTGTATTATGATAATTATCCATCATCAATTACCGACTGGAAGATTGCAAGTGTAGGGATGTCTCACTTTTGCCTCCAGACATCAAGCCTGATTCCACTCGCCATGTCTCCAGCGGAAATGGTCATGACAAGATTATCATCAAAGTGTCCTCCACTAAACCAGAGAAAGGTACAATAGAGAATGAGATTCTGCTTTTAGGGGTGCATGTGGAGTGAATTCTGGGTAAGAAGCATGAGGAGACGGTTCTGAGTAGAATATTCTCGAAATCCTTTGTTTGTGGAATACAAATTTCTCAAAAACATCTGTGTTTTCAGTGCACTTAGGGGTAATACATTTTGAAATGGAGCATAAGATTTTTATCCATTACTACCATCTAAAGCATCATTTCTTTTGTTCTTGTCAACATAAGCAATGAGTTTCTTTTCTTGTGTATTAAAAAATGATGTATTGCTTTGAAATTTATGTCACTGCCAATACAGTTTATGTATTTGCATAAATAATAATATTTTAACTAAAATTTGCCACATTTATTTATTGTAGTAATGGATAAAACAATGTGTGATACATCAGAGTTAAGAAAGTATTTTCACTCATGAGACTAATCCCCTAAGCTCCTGTCATTGTTTCAAGGTTTTAAATTGTCCCTCTCATGAATACAATCATATTTTCACTCTCTGTTAATATAAAGAATAACTTGTTTAAATTACAAGAACGTAATTTCTTTGAACACATTCTTTAAATCTTTATGTATCATGATTTTGCAAGTGAATAATCAACAATTTAGGATAAATCATAAAGACTAATGTGTATACTTATGACTTGTAGTATTGGGTGTAATTTTTTATATTTTTACACTCCTTTGCAATACTAACTCATGGAGGAAGAAAGAAAGAAAGCTTTCTTCCTCCATGAATTACAAAACAAGCATCTAAAAATTAATTCAGTAAACTATTACATATGACAAAGAGATGATTTTTTTCCAGCCTTCTAATACGTTAAATCCAGAATCTCCTAAGTGTGTGACCTAAGCTCATGATGTATTTGTGAAAAATTTGTATTGGTTTCAAAATATTACTCTGCTGGAAAATATTTGGGATATATGAGCATTGATTACAAATCTGCATGTGCATGATGTAGTTGTTCCTCTGTGTACCCAATGCAAATGTAATGCATATTAATTTTAAGTTACAAGAGAATCAACTGTGAGTTTATTCACAAGTGAAAATTTTAGCATCTGAGGAGACATAGGAGCCAAGAGTACTAGGTTTTACTGATGAACACTACTATTTATTGTTCATTGTTATACTTTTCTAGTGAACCCAGCAGTGTGTTGCTATTGCAATATATTACACTTCACATGCTACTGGTTATATGACTGTTAATGATGTTTTATGCTAAGCTTTGCAAACATTTTAATAGATAAAAGACTTTCTCGCGAGTATGGGTATGCACTATGTCCTGGTTTGGACATGTTGTCAAGTATCAAATGTTCTTCCTTAACTTTGGGCATGCATTCGCTATGACACTGTCTTGAAAAAATTTGATTTAATTTTTCCGAGATTATGTTCACGTAATAATTCCGGCTATTATTTAACAAATGCAGGGGCAGAATGTATAGCGAAGACATGCTTAACACTTCAGGGTGTGGTGAGTTGTGTAGAGCTTCTGTTCAGGGATGCATCAGTCAGCATAAACACACAAAATCATCATCCACAACGCCCCATTTTGCATCTATGTGCGACAGACAAAAGCATATTCCCATTGTACAAACAAATATTGGTTTTTATATATTAGATTTGATCCTTTATCTGACTGTGAACAGAAGAGAAGTTTTGAATTAAACGTATGAAATGATACATTTTAACTGCATTAATATTTACTGGGAAATAAGTTAATTAGATTTTTTAAATTTCTTGCAGAAATGATATATTCAGTTTATAATAAGGAACATCAAAATAAATGGTTAGTTTATGTACAAATTGGATAAATGTAATTATTAAATTAATAAGTAATGTTTGTAATCTCTGATTTGAACAACTGGAAATCCTGATATTGATTTTTGTAATTTTCATGTGAAGTTGCAGTGAAAATTGGTAGAATTTCTTCCGGTATTGATAAAAAAAGTAGGAATAAGTATTCTACTATATTCAATATTGTATTGAGAATTCATAAAGATTTATTTAATGGCAGTAGAAAGTCTTAAATATATTTTTTTATTTACAATATATTGTAAAGTGGTTACCAAAGCAACTTATGTCAGTAGTGTGGATTTCTGTTGTATAGATTTTTATATTAATAATTATTATTGTTATTACCCTCCAATGTTGTATAAAGATGACTTGATCAAAAAATTTTATAAATTAATACCAAGTATATTTCCAATGTCATTACATTGTTTTCTATTTTAAAAGCTATTGTTTTAACTCATTCCCAATTTTGGAGATTCTAAATTAGTGACAGCATGATAAATGAATATTTCATAAATTATTTTTCATACCAAAACTCAAGCAAAACTTTGGTCTTTTCCAGAAGTAAAATTTATTCCATCTTTGACACAACTCCCGTGAAAAAAAAATTTTCTTGTGATAAAATGCCTTTTTTCAAGGGTTGGTGGAATGTCTTTTTGCTATCATTTTGACTATTGTTTATATAGATATTCAGAGAGCAATGTTGTTGGTTTTTTGAAACTACTTTATGAAGTACAGTGTATTTTGTAGGTAATTTATGTTCATGTGTATGTGGATTCCTATGCACAGCATTATTTTTCTTCTACCTGAAGAGATTCTTTGAAGCCGTGGAGGCAAAGATATGAAAGTGGCTTCAAAAGTGGAGTATTGACAAAGTAGAATTTCATTCTTCTCAAAATAAATTAACTTGGTGTATTAATAGGTAAATAAATAGACTTGGTATCGTTAATAGCTGTCATAAATATTTTTTCTTTATTGCAACATATCTTAATCATCAAAGTTTTGTTGTGTTTAGTTGTATAACTGGAAGATGGTGGTGAAATTATGTTGTTGAAATTTGCTGCTAACATCTCGTGGTTGAATAAAAATAATTTTCATGGTTTTGTGAATTATAACGTAGAATGGATGATTTAACTAATTGTGTAATTTATAGGTCAACAATACATGCCCAACACTGAAGAGATGTCCGATGATGAAAGTGGAGCAAACATCCTTCAGTATCAAGAGGAATGTGCTGCCACAGAAGGTGCGGACGCAGTGGGTAGTGGGCGAGCAGTGTACCCACCAGTCGGACTAGCCTCAAGGATGCCCCGCGAGAGGTAAGAAGTTCAGATCTGTGATGCTGAAAGAGCTGTCCCTGTCCTGGAATATGCAAATTTGCTTATAAATTTGTCCATAGGAACTCGGCATGGTACCTCTAACATGTATTTTCATGTGTTCTGAATTGTAGGTATCTTAAGATTATAGACAATCAGTTCAGAATTCAGAACAAAACAGGATGTCTATTAACAATAATTTAAACAGTGGAACAGCGCATTTTATTTGTGAAGTACAAGGTTTTTTGAACTAATGTGTTCACTTCATGATGTTCATTGTAAACTTCTCATAAGTTAAAATCCAAAATATTTAATTTAGTATAATGTTTACGGTTGTTGGCCTTAACCATTCCCCTGCATTTGAACCAGACTAACTGTTATAACGTGGTTAAACTAAATATCTTGGAATTTAAATAATGTGAGGTTTATACTGTACCTTGCGAAGTAAACACATTAGTTCACAAAATGTACTTCACAATTAAAATGTATTGTTTCACTTTTCAAATGATTTTTAATAGACATTTTCTTCTCTCAGACTCATAGTCTATAATCTAAAGATAACTACAATTCAGAAAATATCACAATAGACAATCATTAAAATATTTATTTTTTATTAATTTTTGAATAAAAAACATTTATTTCTTTTTAAAAGTTGGTAATAATTATAAATTTTAAACATAATATTATAACCTAACTTGTGTATCCTTGGGAGTAGAAAATAACCTACTAAAGTATCAATAAACATCCTTTCTTAAAACATTTTATTTCTTTACAAAATTAGGATTAATCATCATCAAACGGGATTTGCTCAAAGTTTTCTCCCCTAGACAGAGTGCTTCAGCTATGAGGTCTGTCTCTCCATTCAGAAAAATCACTTATGCTGATGATGTTTTTCACGATTCTCTTCTGGAGTTTTCTCCCCGGAGCCTTCTTAGCTTTGAGGTCCTCTATTGGAGTACTTCTTCATATAACATCTCTTTGACCGACCTGCCAAAGGGAGCCCTACCTGTAGCTATGCTACTGCCTACATAGCTCTTAGGGATATTGGGATACTCTTAACACTACCATTGTCAAGGTTACCTATTCCGTGTACTTTAAGCCATATATAAGTCCGTGTATATTCCAACAGGAAATACTTTAAGATGCCGATCTTGTGAATCTAGTGCAGTCTAAAGTATTTTCAGTTGGAAACGCCAACTTATATAATTCATATCGACTCTCTCACGTTTGTTTTTGTTTTCATCTACTCCTTGATTGGTTGAGAAATAGAATAATCTATTTCTTGTTTTTCACTAAAATTAAATAAGTTTTGCTTTTGGTTCATTGGTCTAACTAATGTTATTCCTGTTTATTTTCACAAATGTTTTGGGGTGATTTATTATATTCATGTTTCTAGTTCTAGTTTAATTTTTTTTAAGAAAGGTATTTTGAGATGGGAGCTTAATGGCGAGGCAGGATTTATGACCTATAAACAATGTTACAGCCCCCAGTTTCTGGTAACATTGGATGGACTGGATCCAAATATGTTTGGCTCAAGATCCACATCTCTCGATGAACAAGCTACTAACAAAGAAGATTTTGATTTGGAAAACGTTGAATCATCTGTAAATGTGGAAAGCGATACTCCGAAGAAGGCAAAAACTCCCATTGTGTATAAAGTAGAATCTACTGGTAAGTACAATACGTGATTTTTCACTGCATTAGTGAATAGTTCACATAATGTTTTAGCTGAGTTATTTTATGCTTTATACCTCTTCATTCATATAGATACAGAAATAATTTATGAGAATTAAGAAATACAGAAAATTATAGAAATTATAACCAGGAATCGTGAGCCTTTTATGTCTAACAGGCATTCTAAGAAATAATTAAGTACCTCACTAAAACCATAGTTTTAGTGCGTGATTTCAATCTCCAACAAAATTATGAATTTAATATTTCCTTGAAAATATCGCAACTAAAACTAGCTGTAGTACCCTTCATTGCTTTTTAATAATTATTTATCATAGTTATCTATTGTCAGGAAAATAATGAATTCTATATATACAGCAACTTCCTCCTTCATCCTGCCCAACCCCAACCACCAAGCCCCACCCTGTCCCTCCCCACCCCACACTATTCACCCCAGCCTTGCTTGACCCTACCACGATTATCATTGTGAGTACAGGCAACTCTTAAACAGATGCTTCCTTGCATCCTCGCAATAAACGTTCAATAAAAATGTTCACCTTCAATTGCACAAACCTAATTACACTATGAAAATGCATTTAGAAGTAAATTTGAAGGGCTGTCATGAACATTTGATTCACTTTCACTGTTTTAGAGATATGTGGGAAGAACTGAAAGCATGCACACTTAAATGAGTAAATTAGGAATTTGGAGGGGACGATGGTAGTAGTTTTAAAAATATATAATGTAGGCATTAACGTTCCTCTTGCTTTACAAATCATTTGTACAAAATTCATTGAAAGTCCTAATTAAACTGTAGATTTGTAAAAAATATTAACAAAAAAAAGTAGTCTTCTGTACACAATGGGAAAATCTGAAGGAAAGTAGCCTCAATTAGGTCCAACAAAATGTTGCTATTTTGACACGAGGTGTTTTATTAGTGCGTTATTGCCAAATATTACTGCATCAGTTCTGAAGATGACCATCCTACAGTGACAAAGATTAACTCTTCTAAAAATCAATATCATTTATTTATTGACAGGTTGTATAAATACACAATAGTTAACATTTCTTTATTTTTTTATTAAATTAGTGGTAACAATTTCTTATATAACTACTGACTATCCTATATTTAGAGATAATAATAGTTGCTTTCAGAGGTGATCGAGAGTTATTTGATCATCCATTTGACATATTGTTATCTCAATATTATTTAGATTTTGAGGTTAGGAGAATTTAGGAAAGAATATTGTTGGAACACTAATGTTGAAACAACTTTGAATTTTGTAATATTTATTTAATCATAATTTTGCTGATGAGATTGATTCCTTGTAATGAACAACAGATTTTTACACTAAGAAAAGTTTAGGGAAACCAGTATGAATAAATACATTTACAAAGCTTCCTGGTTTTTAGATTTGGAATGTTTCAATGAAAATTTCCCCATTTTATCTTTTATCATTGGTGATATTTCTAGTATTGGTAATATATATTTATAGACACACACACATACATTAATGATTGTACATTTTTACTCAATACATTTGTGTTTACACTCATACCAGTGTTATTGGGGGGAATTACCAAATCAAAATTAATTATAGAATGAATAGAAGTATAGTTTGTTTTGTAGGAATTAATTTTATTGGTATTATTGTTTTGTTTTGTTTTTTTAGTGGAGGATGCAAATGATTCTAGCACTTTGCCCAAAAGTTTGGAACGCTGTAAATACTGGCCATCGTGCCGCCTAGGAGCAAAGTGTAATTTTCATCATCCAGTTTCTCCCTGCAAGTAAGTTATAATGATAAAAGTTCTACAGTCTGCGTCATAACTTTATTGATGGTATTTTATCTATTGCTATATTGCAGTTCCATGATGTATAAATTTGCACATAAAACAATCTCAAAGTTCTTTTAATAATGGAAGCAAGAGATCCCTTGGAGTTCCTGACAGTTTTCTTCTTTCATTCTTCAGTATACTCATACTATTATTGCATTTTATAGACAAACTCTTCTCAGGAAGCCTTCATTCGTGCTTTTGCATTATATATTTTACAAAATCATTGTATTTTAATGTTAGTGGTTACCAAACAACAGTTTATGTAATTATTTATATTTTTGTAAAGCTCATCTGAAGGCAAATAGAATGTCAACTATTAGCAGAAGTACATTGAAATCTGTTCAATTGGTCACCTCCACTAATGGCCATTTTTTATAGTTCCATTTAAATTTCCCATATGGCACATGTAAATACCATATTTACCTGAATATAAGATGACCTCTAATTTTGAAGAGGCCTCCTGAGAACTTTCTACTTTCTCATGTATGTATATATGTTGTACAGAGAAAGTTATGTAATGCTGCGGAAAATCGATTTCCAGATTTCAAAGAAAATACATGTTTTGGGGTCCCTTGATACTGCAAAAGTTGTTTTTTTAAAGTGTCCATGAACTGTGAAATCTGTGAACACTATTTCCGCATAAACTATATGTAGGATTTTTTCCAAAATGGATATTCCTGGTTGATCTGGCTCAACTCAAGGCACTGTGGTTTTAAAAAGCTTTCTTCAAAATTTGGAGTACTTTACATGAAGCAACCTGGATATTTTCATTTATTTTTTTTTTAAATGACTAAAAAAAATTTTTTGTAAGAATAGAGTAAAATACACTTATAAAGGTGGCATAGGTCTAATTTTCATGGTTAACTCTGAATTTTTGAAAATTGCAAAAGTTTGGATATTTTTATGTGACTTCCTACAACTACAAAATTGAAGATAGAGATTTTTCTTTCAAAAGAATCAATAATTAGTCATGTACATTTTTTGAAAATTTTAGTAGTTTTTATGCAATATTGCATGCATTATTTGCAATTTTAAAAAATTACAAAAACAAGATATTCTCAAAAAAAGCTCCAAAGGTTGTCTTTCAACTTTTGGTAGGGATAGTGCTAAATGCACTCTATAAGAGGACATAAACAACTCATTCTTCCTGTATTCTTTTGTTATTTCAAAAATAATTTTTTTAACTTTTGTCACATTGTTAATATTTACATTAGTGTCAATTTGTGCACGTTATTGTATCCATCAGTGCTGTCAAAAAGTTTTTATAGGATGTGAACTAGACTGCATCTTCTGGTCTGCAATCTATTTTGCTTGTTTAAGGCCAGGAAAGTGATTTTCTTGAATGATTCACTAGTCAATAGCGTGACTTTGTATTAGTCGAGAGGAGGCAAATGATCCCAGATGTACTCCATTTCAAATTTGATTTGTGCTTCCATTAGCCTCGTAACTAGGATTAAGTGGCCTCATCTATTAATGGCCAATTTTTGCTGGAACCATTGGTGACCGCCAAAGACAGATTTCACTGCAATTTTTACATTTTTAAATTTACGATTATTTTGTAAAAGTTCACTTGAATTTGAATTATGTTGAATTTTAAATGCATAAAAATGTCGGTCAACTGTTAATTTGTTATGAAGAGGTATGGTGCTATCAACGAGCTACAAACCTTTTTATGGTACAAAAACTGACCACTATCGAGAGCTTGGTATATTGAACTTTAAGATATTAAATAATTCATACCATTTATTCCAGGACCTTTCCAAAGTGCCCATTTGGTGACAAATGCTTGTACATTCATCCATTTTGCAAGTTCAATTCTGCTTGTACTCGGAGGGACTGCCCGTTTGTTCATGCCGCTCCGAGAACTTTGATTTCTCCTGGTAAGTAAACGCTGAGAAAAGAAGAGCCTACTTTTTATACACATTCTCCATGCCAAAACATACAGACGTGTTCAAATTATTGAACTAAAAACGTTTTTTGGAAACGATTTGCATTTATTTCAAGTTTACATTCATGTACATGTTACAGTCATACATTTAATACTTACTGTTAGTGAGTGTGCCTTTGTTCTTAATCAACAACTTTATCCTGTCCTTACAATGTTTACCAACTTTGCACCAGAGTTTTTAATTTAATTGTCATGGTACCAGATCTCCTCTAGTTTGTCCATGATTCTTGAATATTTCCTTTGTCTTGAGTTAGTAATATTCTTTAAATTTTCTATGGGGTTCAAGTCAGAGCTATGTTGTGGCCATAGTAAAACATATAAATGCTTTTCTTTCAAATTCTTGAAGACACTTTTGTCTTTGTGGCACTGTGCTTCATCATACATAAAAATGCCATCTTCATTAGGGAACCACTCTAATTTGGGGAGAAAGCTCCTTTTCAAGGATTTTCTGTACTGGTATTGCCTCATTGTCCTTTCTACAATGTGCAATCTGCAAGGACCTTTAACAGACATAACACTTGACAGTGTTTTCCTCCAATTATATCACGGAACGTAGGAAAACATACTTTAATCAAAAATTTAAACACATCTGTAACCACTCCCCCACTCTATCTTGTTTGCCCTCCTCCCCTCTCCTCCTCCTCCTCTCCCTCTCTTTGCTCCCAACTCTCTAGCTCTTATTCATGCATGCACATGTACAGCAAAATCCCTTAATAAAAGATGCCTGGGGATATGGAATTTTGTCTCTTATGTGTGGGAAATGGGTTTTTGATGTGTTTAATGAAATGTTACCATATTTTTAATGGATTAGAATGATTTGTACACTATTTTAAACTTGACAAAACTTAAATTACTTGATACCAGAGCCCATTTAGCCAGATCTTTTGAGTTTCAAAGTACAGCAAAATTGTATTGTAAGATAAAGAGATAATATATAATTTTTGAGTTTCATATTTTAGCGGTAGAACTCTAGAAATAAGAGACTAATACTAGAAATTTTTAATATAGAAAAAGCTCAGATTACAATATTGTAAAAGTATATAATATAGTAATCAGTTTACGAAGATTTATGACAACAAACTAAATTTTTTTTGCAAAAACACATCCCCCTTTATAACAATAATTTCAAAATTACATCTTCCAACTCTCTCCTCAGCATGATTTTGGCTTTGTTATTCTGAACTATTTTTAAAAATAAATGTGCCTAATAAAGAAGACAGAACAGTCTCTGAAATGTCATTGGATTTTATAAAATAAAATAAAATTGTGATGTAAAAATTTTTTGGAAGTATTTATTGTAGCTGTCTTAAATTAAGAAAGGGGCTGAACACATTCATACAACAACAGAATTATAATTGTGATTACCAATTTAAACCTTATATCTTATTAATGGTACCTTCCAGGTTTCCACCACAGCTCCCCGCAATTGCCCTTTATACTTCAATTTAAACATCGAGTCTGTTGACATAAATCAGCTGTTATGGTGTCATCCAATCGGGAGCTTGGATGGCATCTACAACAAAACAAACATACAAAATAAAAAACATCATAAATTCACACATGTAGTCCAAATGCAATGCACTCTCTGGTACTAACGTATTGTGTCTCCATGTAGCAGCTGAATTGAACTCAAATGAAAGCACTGAAGTAAAATAAACTTCTGTACTCACTGGCAGAAAATAGATCCACAGCACTGAAAGCAATTGGAAACATTTAGGCACTGTAGAGACTCCCTTGTTGCCAAGAGACCTGAAACTTGCAGAATGACATTTACTGAAGAGAACTTCCCACCTGCTTCTTCCCTCTCCCCCTTGCAAAACCCTGCTCCATCTATGTATGTATTTCAACCTTTACCTCGCTGACAAAATTCTTGAGTCATCTGGGGTGGAAATTCGACGCTTTGCCTCTTATTACAAGCAAGAAAAACCGCATAGCAATGAATACAATCTTGACCACAATAGGCGGGGACCTCTTATAATGGGTCTCTTAAATGCGAGAAATGAATATATTGTTTATACACCACTGAACTCGAAACCGTGAATTTTGTCTCCTATAAGCAGGATTCTCTTTTAACAAGGTCTCTTACAATGGGGTTTTACTGTGTGTATAATGGACTGGCTCCTAATCTCCCACATACGTTTGTAGATCAACTTGTTTATCATCCTGTTGAGTGCTACTGTCTTTCATCTACTGTCACTGCCATAGTAGCTACAAAAGAGGATTCACTACTTAGCCTCAAAGGCAGTGGGAGATATCCTCCATAAATGCATTTTTCTTCATCTTATATTGATTATGTGTAAAATTCTTCATTGCTCAAAGGTCGATTTGTATGTTATCTATTCACCACATTATTTTGGGTGTACTCTGTATTGCTTGCTGGAAATTGAAAGTAGTTTTAGCAACCTATCGCTTTTATTACTCCTTAAAATTGTAAAATGTCTGATGGAAGGACAAAGCTGGCGTTTAAGTTTTTCAATTGAATCAGGAAGTAATAATGAACATTAGAATCTTGCTTGCTTCTTGTTTTTCAGAGTATATCTTGTACACCTTGCTTTGAAAACTATAAAATGTATACCTGACAGAAACATAAAAATTGTTCATTTTGTCCCTTTACAGTTATGAAAATAATATTGTTGTGTTTATTTTTAGTGCCTCGGCCCACATTACTGCCGAAGAATACTTTTGCCCCAATTTGCCGTTATTTCCCTAAGTGCAGTAATCTTAGTTGTAAGTTCCTTCATCCAAAGGTGAGTTGCTCAAAAAATCCATTGCAGATTAATTTACTTTGAATAATCAGTGTTTTATTGCAATAGTTATTCATTGAACTGGTAAATAAATTATGAAACGTTACTAGCTGTACCATAGATTCTATTAAAAGAATTTAATCTTGCTGCGTACATCACATTCAAGAAAAATTGATTTTATTATTTTGTAATCTTCACTCTCTCTGTCATTGCCTCCTCCTTTGTAGGAATTTATTATGTCACTGCACTGTTATTTTGCGATTATAAATATGTAGAGCTTTAATATTTGAATTAACTTCATGAATAATAAAAATGTAAATATATATGTTACCCCAAATGCTTAATAATCCCCTCCCCCAATTATTCACGGATTATTTACAGTGTTAACTTCCAAATACATATTTTACATTCACTTGTTGTTACAAGTTGTCTTTCTGACTGTTGTATTGTTCTGTTTTTAGGCCTGCAGATATGGAAAGTTTTGTTCCAAGCAAGATTGTAACTTTATTCATCAAGACCTTCCATCTGTGGACAAATTAAAATGGACTAGCCCATTCAAAGTATAAGTAGAAAGTTGTATTCTTGAATATGAAATTTTGTTATTCTAGATCCTTGAACCAAAGACTAGTTGAGTGTTTTGAGAGCATCAGTTAACTAACTGACTAGTTGGCTGTAATATGTCTGACATTGAAGATTGTTTTAATTTTGTGAGAAGGTGTGTAATCTACATCATTTTGCATAAAAATTAAATTTATTAATTTTTTGTGTGCAACAAAATTGATCAATTAAATTGTAAAATGATAATTTTGATGGAGAATTTGGTATCAAATGTTATCAATCATTGTAATCAATTCCCGTCTGTTTCTAAGGGTTCTCATCTTTCATTTGGAATTGTATATAGTTTAATATGTTATGAGCTCCCTTGATGTTTTATTACAAAGAATATTTATGTAATTACATAGTGTATGTGTTGTATTAATTTGAATTATCAGTGTTGATATAAAATAGGTTTTTTACAGAAACTGTGTTGTATTTGATCTTCAGTTCATTGTACTGTTGCAGAGTCATCAGTACAGATATGATAATAATTCATAAATAAGCAAAACAATGTATTGAGTGCCTGTATTTCAGTATTTACAAAGGTATTTCCTAAATTGGCACTTTTGAAATATTTAAATTTAAATGCTAGATACATTCACGGACAACATGTTTACTATGTCCTTTTTGCACATATATTGCTGTGAAGTAACTGCAATTCTGTTTTGATGCTTCACAATCTTTTTGTTACATTGTTATGAGTTTTCTAATGAAAATAAGCTTATATCATTCTTCATTTTCAAATAGTAATCATAATAATGCTTCTCAAATGGGAATTTTGGGAAGCTTGAATATAAATTGTAGTACGTCTTATTTGGGGCTCGTATGTTTTGTAAACTTTTCTTCAGTCAGCTTCTTTAGATTCACAGGTATAGTGTTAATTTATGTGAAGCAATGTTTACTTGTCTGCACAGATATGTTCATTAGTTGTTCTGAAATGAATCTAGAGCTAAAGTTTAACAGTGCAATGTTTGAAAAGTAGAGTCGAGAAATGAACAAATAAAACATCTACATTTCTCTTTAACGTTGTGTTTATTTCTGTCCATTCCCCTGCACGCACTTGATGCTGATATACAAAAGGGTAGTAACGAAAGACCTCTTTGCACATAACATCTTAAATAATTTTTATACTTGGGTAAGTGTCAGTTTAATTTATCTATTTAATAGGCAAGTTACTCTATAATATCCTACATATAAAGTTAAACTGTACAGCATGAATAATAATAATAATAACAACAACAATTTTTACAATTGTACAATAAAAAGATTATTATTATTTCTGTTTTAAGTTTCAGATAACTAAAAGAAAAAGAAAATAACTGAAAAACTTACTAAGAATTTCAACTACAGACAAAGATGACGTAAGATAAAGTTGTCTTTTAGACAGCTACATGTACTAGAAAAGAGAACAGTGCAAGGTGTAATTTATTGTTGTTAATAAACAGATATAGCATTGTACCTAAATGTGACTTTTGCAGTACACATGAAGAAATTAAGATATCATTGGATACAAACAATTTACAATTTTCCCTTTCAACTAATTGCATCCACTGCTGCAATAGTAACCCATGAATACAATATAACATTTTGTCCAAGTCAGTGACAATAGCAATAAACATTTAAAAGTTGCTGGCTGGAAATGATGTCTATCAATTGGTAACTGCTTAGGTGTTCAGATAAGGAATCTTAATCATCTTTTCCTTGGTCTGCCTGCTACTCCCCTTCTTTCAATTTTCATTTGTCTGAATTATCCTTGCCATTTTCTTTGGTACTTTTCTGTATTTTGGGATTTAAGTTTTTTGCATATCTATTTCTTATTCTTTTCTCCATTGGTGTTCTAAGTAGTGATCTTGGGTATCTCATCTGTGCTGCTGCTTATATACTTTTCTCTGTTTTAAAATCAATATTTTGCTCCCATTCCAGTTTACCTATAATAAGACGTTGAAAGGATAATAAATTAGCTATAGTAGATTTATTATTTCTGAATCCATGGTATTCATCTATCACTATTAGATTTTATACTGAAATGCGTTTAATATTAAAATGTCAATTTGAATATCTTGGCAATGAGAGCAAGTTGCGAATTAGAACTTATAATTTCTACCATTTGTTCGGTCAATTTGTGAATAGGTATTATAGAGCTTTTTTCACTAAGAATGAGCCCTTATTGTGAATTTTGAAAACTGGACATGCGGCATAGGTGTATTACAGAAGGTGATATCCTGAAAGGATATTGTAGGTGATATCTCGTCAGACCCAACTCCTCAATAAATGTTAATTTTTTGTAGTGTTTCATATTTGTATAAGCATTTAATTTATATAATATAATTTCTGTAATCAATTTTAGTTCTAATGCCATAAGCATTTTGGTGGCCTCTAATTCTGTTTCACATTTCAAAGTACCAGTAATTTTGTTCGACTAGTGTTCAATCCTTACCCAACTTTCACTTCCATATTGATGAGTTGACATTCATTTTTTTAAATTTAAATAAGGTGTCCTTTTACCTTAATTGCACAGATACTTCATTAGATTTCTCTGCAAGAAATTTTTTTTTTTTTTATATTCTCTTTCTTATCTATAGCCTCGTACATTAGTTAGACACCCTTTTTCAATTTATGTAGTTTTCTAATTGATTTGGAGATTTATTTTTCCACAAAATATCAGTACATCAAAAGATTTGCATAAGTTGTTTATACAATTTATGCACTGCTCTCTGAGGACAATAGTCATGATTCCAAAAAATTACTTGTGTCATCTTTAACAAAATTATTGGACTGAACTATAACTTAATCTTTTTGAAAAGATGAAAGTAGTTGACTTTCTTCCATATCCCATAAAGCTTAATATGCAAATATGAACAAGTAAAACTGGCATATAATCTAAGCATTTATGGCTCTTAACTCGTGACAATTACATGAACTTGTTCAGAAACCTGTGCTATTTTACTGGGATTATCAGTTACAGAGAGCAAGTAGAAAATAATAACTATCTCGAAAGTTTGGTAGTGAAGAGTAAAGAAAAAAAACTTTACTTTATTTGAAAATGCAAATTTATCTATTTTTCAATCATTCAATTCAATACCATTATTTCTCGTTATTGATCTAATGGTCAAATTTTGGTAGTGCACTCTACTTACAACAGTAATGATACTTTTCTGACATAACTAATGAGGTGTTCAAACCTTCTAGAATTCATTAATCATACAACAAAATTTCATGGCCCTGCCACTTTTCTTTATTTAAAATCATTATATGACTTATACCAGGATTTTAAATAAGTAAGTGGATTATAACTCAAACTTGAATAAGCCTTTGTGATTTGGTTGCCTTATTTCAGTGTACATATTAACCACATTGAAGTGACCCAACATCGATTTTTCAGAGCATACATGATCAAAATTATACCAATGTGCATTTTTGAGGACAACTACGATCCTACTTCGCTTATTGAATGATTGCAGAATTATTAATGATTTACTTATTTAAAATAATAAGGTTGTCATAAATGATCAGAAACTTAACATAGTCCAGCAATTTAAATATCTTGGAGAAATCATTATGCACAACTTAAACAAGAAAGCAACATGGATAAATAGAACCAACAAAATGAAAAAAGCACAGTTTCTAACCTGGTCAACATATAATAAGAAATGCCTCACAATAGACACTAAGATCCAACACTATAAAACAGTAACTCTCCCGGAAGCCACATATGCCTGTGAAACGCTGTTCCAGATTAGAAATGAAAGAAGAACTGAGCAGCTCCTCAAAACTGAAAGAAGAATTATCAGAACTTGTATAAATAAGAAATACCAGGTTGAAGGAGTCTGGAGAATCCTTCCCAATGAAACTGTCTATCGAGAGATTGACCCAATCACCAGCACAATGAAGAAGAAAAGAATCTCGTAATTCTTTCACATCTTACGACTGCCAGAAATCAGAATTGTACAACAACTAGTGATGAGAAGCCTCGGAAAGAAGACACGAGGACAGTGGGTCAAAGAAATTCAACAGGATATCGAAGCAGTTGGACTCAAAGTTGCTGATGCAGAGAACAAAGAGAAGATAAACACCCTGCTTAAGAGTCATAAATTTTCAGCAGTAATGACACATAGAAAGCCTGTGGAGATTTCAGACGAACTGAGGAAATCACGATCAGAACGAATGAAAAGGTACTGGGCAGAACTCAAGAACCGAGCAGTACAACCTTCGAAGAAAAAGTGAAGTGGAACGACTCAAGTGGTCCAATGTGGCCAATCAAGTTTTAAAAAAAAAATAATAATAATTAATAGTCATATTGAAGGTGAATTAATTCATCTATTTCCATACAAGACATGGTTCCCAACTTTTCACACTAACTGATGATCCAATTTCTATGATAGATTCAATATAGTTGAGTGCATAAGCATAAGGTATTGGTAGATTGATGTCTGGCACATTCATGGGTATTTTTATAGGTAAATGCTTGAAGTACTTGGATTATGGTTGTATTCTATCCTCTAATTAAATAATTCTTCTTTTGCTTACTTATTTTGTTTTTTATAATGGTTCTTAATTTTTTTACTTTGTACTTGTATATCTGTAACATTTGCATTATTGTCTTCTTGTATTATTCTCTTTTATAATATTTTGTAGCACTCAAATGATTAACTCCTGTTTATAAGAAAAATAAAATACTTTTGTTGAATGGACCATCAAAGATGATGGACTATAAAGATCCTATTGTTTATTTTTACAGAAAGATAACAATTTGTGTCTGAAATGAAGAACGTATGAAACATTGAAAATGCAAAGAAAAACAAGTTTCAATTTTCTTGCGAATTAAGTCAACAATAATAGAAATTTAATACATTAAATTATGCACCCTCCTGTAGCATCAATTGCTTACTCCCACATATACATTTGTATTTTTCTTTTGGTTCATTAACATTTTCTTCACAAAACATTTCAATACATATTAAGTAATTTCTATTACTTCTGACTACAGGACCACAAACCAATGTTTGTTTGCATGAAGTGTATGAACAAATGCATTGCTGTAATTTTCATTTCCAGCTGTTTTATCTTTTATTCTCAATACGCAATACATTAACAGACATTGTTAGTCGACAAATAAATTCTTTAACATTTTATTTTGAAATAATTTCAGAAACAATGGTGGAAATCATACAAGTCTGTATTTTCCTAACACTTAAAAGGAATACATCACTTCTCTCAGATTTAAATGGCAACACTGTAATGATTCTTTTCACCATAAAGGGGATATGAATTATAATTTGTAATGAAAACAAAATGGTAAACAACCTCTGCTTCTGCTTAAGTTCTACCTGTAACAAATGATGCTTTTTGTAACTTCCATTTACACTATTCTCTTCAAAATTGGAGAAACATATGCTAACTAATCGAATGTGTGGGCAATGTCGATTGTCAAATGATCAGAAATTATTTTTCCAGGTAAATTAACAATCTTATTTCAAAAACTGAATAAAAGGTAATTCAATGCTCCAGAAAATAAATTACACAAAATCATCTTGGATTCTCTACTTTTATTTCTACAAAGAACACAATTAAATTTCATGTTATTACAAGTACACATTCACATAAATATTAGCATTTGTAAAGAGGAATTAAACTTTGTGTTATTTAAGCTTAAAAATTCAACAATCATTTCCTACTGTTCATAATTTCTTTTCAAATTTTCGTTTTTTTTCCTCCAATTGAGAAAATTCTTCAATTTTTCTAAGCTTCTCTGAAACATACTCCGCAGCGTCAAATTCATCGGCTTCTTTCATTTGAGCAACAAGTTTGGCTTGAAACAACTTCTCTTTTCTTAATTCCCTTCGCTGCCTAACTTTTGCCCATTCAAATTTCATCTTCTTCCGCAGTTTTCTGAGCTTGTGTTTCTTCATTTTTCGACGGCGAATAACAATTAGTCTAGCAGCCTGCTTCTCGACCACTTTGTCTTGATGAGGTTCATTAATTTGAACATCAAGGAAAGGGTCTCTCTTATCAACAGGTACGGGAATGTACGAAAAGGGAAAGGGAAAATCCAGTATACGGGAATTTACTCTGCCGATAGGTGCAGTTTGCGGCAAATGCTTCAATGCAATTAGCCCACACGTCGAATTGGATTTCAAAAACGATTGAAGCTCCCCACCGTTCATGGCAGTTGTTTTCGAATCATTTTGTACATGATGCATTAATCGTGCCACCTGAAAACTTGGGTACATTCCCACATCACTTCTAATATTTCGAGTTAATAGTCTGCAAATTCTGGAGAACATGGTTAACCTCACCACGAACCTCACGGCACGCTCTTTAATGTACACCAATGTACTCTGTTGATGTCTATGTACCGTCTGTGGTCTATATACTCTCTGAAGTATAGGATTGAAACATACATGACAACTGAAACACACACTCCGCTCCACCTAGAGGTTATATAGAACACACACAAGGTGACACGGAACACACACAATGCTAAGTATAATGCAAATGAACGAATCGAAATGGCAGAAAATGAACAAAATATTATCGAAAGCATTATTAGGATTCATTGACACAGTGGTGCCTACACGAAGGTGGTGTTTGTTTCTCTATAAATTCTTCGACCCCCCGAGTGAAATTGGTAATTCGCACTCGGGGTAGGGTAGTGGGAGTAGTAAATAGTAGTTGATATAGTCTTCGGTATATTGTAGCAGCCGTTTAGTTATAGTATAGTTTACAGCAGCAGTAGTCATTGTCAATAGCTGTGGATCATTACTCCATGGGATAGCAATCGAAAACAAAGTCACTCGTTGGATAGAACACCATAAATTGAAAAACAAATATTAAAATTTTATTTAGATGCTTATTTTCACACATTATTGTTCAACCCTACAACGTTCCACAAAATTTTATAAAATAATGTACCGTGAATGATCACTGGATTTAAAAGGTCATCTATAGTTCAATAAATTGTTTAAATTATTTTTAAACAAACTAATTATGTACAACAAAAGGAGAAATTTCTTTAAGACTGAACTGATGAGATTTAAATATAACAATTTAAATACATTTAGCCTGTTCCTTACCAGTTTTAATACAATGAAGGGGAATTCTTATCAATTGGTAGTACAGACCATTTCAAATACTTTTGGAACCCTATGGTGACTTCAATCCTCATTTATCATGAAAACAAGTCCTAAAATTCTTCGATCAATCATGTAACCGATACTTTCAGGCAATGAGAGCAGTCAGCTATTTCCTGGAAATGTCCCCTTTTTAGGTCCATTCCTATTTTGACTAGTCTCAATTTTCTTTTGAAATAACAAGGTTTGACATATTTTCATTTTACAGACGCCCACAGAAATATTTGCCAAAAGACAATTAAAATTTTGCAAAATTATTAATTGGGAAGAATTTAGGTGTACATGATGGCAAAGCTTTTGATCAATTTTAATGCAACACTCATGTGCAGGGGCTATACGAGAGACCCCTATGGATCCACAGTCCCAAGGCTCTTGGTTTTCCCGAGTACCACTCGATGAATTAGAAAGTAGAAGTTAAAGTGGTATTGTGATTGAGGTTGATTGTGGTGATTTCAGATTTCCCCAAATGAGAAGAAAAGATTTCACATGTTTTGTTACTAATATGAAAGTAATAGATATGCAGAACCTTAGAAGCTTAATATAAGGGGAAGGCAGCCAAAAATAACTTTTTACAGTAGAAGCATCAAAGTATTAGTGAAGACTTGGCATGCTCTTTATTTACAATTCAAATACTTTTAGTATAAATAGTGAGAAAGGGATTCCATAGCTCGAGAAAACATGCTCTAATTATACTTCTCCCCGAAACATCACATACAATTTTTCCTTCTTTTCTTTACGATCAATTCAAACTGAAAAAATTGTTACGATTCAAGATAATAGAAGATTCTTTCTCAAGATTCAAGGTATTTAAAGATTTGAATTTTCTTACTCCACTAGATTTTTTTTTATTTTCCCTCTACTTTAATGAAGGACATTGAGACATTGTTCAGGAATCTGGACCCAAATTTTGTAAAATAATCCATTTATTAAAAAACATACTTGGTGGTAAGGTACAAGCATTTTAGTATGAGCTTTATTTTACAAGTTTCAAAAATTAATTTGTTAACGACAATTTTCAACAGAAAGAAATTTACATAATTTTTTTATTTAAAGAAACCATTGAAAATAATTAGTATGCATTGAGGTCAGTACTTTGAAATAAAACACATGAAAACAATATTCAAAATTTTCAGAAACATAAAAAACTGATAATTTTTAAAAAAGGAATTTTCATAAATATGCATTTTGTTTTGTTTCATATAGATCTTTAAACATGAATGAGATCCATGAATAAAACAAAAGCCCAAATTCATATAAAAATTATGAAGTATTGATTAACATAAAAATGTCAGATAGTTGATGATTTAGTTAATTAATTGGAACTGCTGCTATTACATTATATTCATGTACCACTTACCACAACTTTGTAGGTTTGTGGTAATTTAAGTTTTTTAAATTTAACATTTTTTAAAATTCATCACCAAAAAATTATATTTTTCAGTTAAATACACTTTCAAATTAATCTCCAGTTTACAAATAATCAAACATAATAATTGAACTAATAAGGCTTTTTTCCAACACTCGAATGCTTTGATTTTGTTTTAACTTTCAAAGATGCTGCAGAAATGTTTTGCGACAGACCATCGGATTTCCAAAGAGTAAAAAATCCACTTTCTCCACCAGTTACAAGAAGATTTTTTTGCTTGATAGAACAACATGAGCGCACTATCTGCTTATTCCCATTAAAAACTGCTACAGGAGTTAATGTCTTCTTTTGTACTTTCAGCATCTTCAAACACTCTCCTTTTCCAGCAGTTGAACCTGCTAGAAGTGAAACTTCATCATCACTGTCCTCAGGGAGAAAATCAACCAAGTAACAGTAATCGGAACTAGTGCGATGCATGACTTTCGCAATAATATCCCTCTGCATATGCTTCGCATAAGGAATAACTCCATCAGTTTCCCAAACTTGCAAGTCTTGAGTATGAGTGATACATGATAATCCATCAACTTCGTTAAGACACATAAACCATTGTAATTTGTCCACGGAGGACTCTGTATTCATACTGTATAACAGAGCATCATCTTCAGAGCCCTCGCTGATATCGAACACATTCATCAAACCATCTGTAGATCCGGTTGCAAGCCAATCCTTCTTTGATGGATGGAACTGAATGTGAGTGATATCATCTCTGTGCGATTCCCAATAACCTCCTAAAAGTTTAGTGGAACGTGCATCCCAAAATAGCATAAAAGCATCACCATCAAACAGTTCTGTTCCTGCAGCAATGACAGTCTTCTTGGAAGAGATATCAAAAGAACTGATAGGTTTTAGTTTATCATCACCTTCAGACGCATCTTTGTACTCCCTTACCATGTTATTATGCAATCTTAGATCCCACAATTTGATGGTTCCATCCAATGAAGCCGTAAACACCACATCATCTTCGCCAGCACCCACTTTCACACCAGTTATAGTTCTATCGTGGCCAGAAAGGCATGCCACTTTGGACAAAGTTTCTATATCATATACTACACTGGTACAATTCGAAAGTCCCAGAAACAGTTTGTCAGCTACCCCTTGACTGCAACTCATATGAAGAATATAAGTCCTTTGAAGAGAAAGTGATCTTTCTTGTTCCACATAATACTGAATTAAGGATTGAGCACTTTCACTGTCACTAACAACGTCTGCATCTTCATCACTGTTTGTGTTCAAATCTTCAGTCATACTAAATAAAGTATCTAGCTGATTCATTGCTTATATCACTATTAAGAGCAACAAAACCAGCTACATTCAGAGTGATTCGTGCCTCATAGGTACACAACTATTGATATTCAACGGACAGTTAGAACTCAATCATATCATTTCTACTTCAAGAGACAAAATAATTTATGACCTGAAAGTCAAAAGAAAATCCGAAGTATTTACAAGCATATATTATTTTCGTACGACTTCCACACTTTCAGAAACAATTTTATTGATGCGGATTACACTTTTTAAACAATACAATGCTTTAAATATATAATACCATTCATAACAAACACACCAATAAACACCAACCAAAATGCGGCGTTTCAAAGAGGGAAGGGATCACCGGGATCACACCAGAGGGCACTCCCTGTGCTCACAGACCAGCTCACACTTCTACGGATCACACCCGATCACGCTATAATACAAAATTTTAACACGTGCTATAACACGTGCTTCGGCGTTGGGCTTCAGTTATCCTCGCAACCAACACACGACCAGAGAATATGTAGAGTACACAAGATCACACTGCAATTTCTGTGCTCCTGACAAGATTTAAGCGGGATATTTTAACAGACGGAAGACACAGCTGATGGAAAGCTATTTACAAAAGCGCTACATAATTAATGTGTTTTGATATATCTCTATATTAATAAAATCAATCGTTATGAAGAAATTCTGTTTAATTTTGATATCCTCGGATATAATAAACCAATAATGTTAATTCCCTAGAAGTTCACTACAGCCGGAGTAGATTGTGTTTAGTTTGAGGCCTGAATTTTCGCTGTTTTGCTTTACCAAGGATGTGATATGTATCAGATCCTCCTCGATTTCTATTGTAGTGCCGTCGGCTCAGCAGAGGTGGTTAATATTCCTTCCACCGATTCTGATTCCCGTTTTCATATCAAGTCCACATTCTCGGTATGTGCTCCCTGGATATGTTGAACAATGCTGATGACAATTTACAAACTTGTCTCTATCCTTTCTGTGTAGGTAACCAGTCTGTCTCACCTTGCTCGGTTTTTATCTTTGCTTCTTAGTCAGCATAGAAGTCTTTGATCAACTCCGCGAGACGCTCCGTGAGGACCTCATTCTCTACAAGCATTTCCACGATCTACTATGGTGTGCGGTATTAAAAGCTTTCTGATAATCAATGAAACATGTAGATTTATCGATTCTTTTCCAGTTCTTTCAATTATCCAACGTATGTTTGAGACTTGATCCCTTGTGTTCTGGCCTTTCCGAATCCTGCCTGTTCCAGTGGCAAATTTCCACATAACGCTCCAATCTCTTTTGTATTATTCTTAATAACATTTTGTTTGCAAGTGGAATTAAGGCAATAGTTCTGTAATCTGTGCATTCCTTGTCGACTTCTTTCTTCGGCTGAGTTATAAAAACGTTCTGTTTCCATTCTTGAGACCATTTTACTAGTTTCCAAATTGTATTTCATAGATTAGTAAAAACTGGCATGATTTCTTTTACCGATGTTGGCACATAGGTGACCAAATTAATTCAAATTTGGCGCCGTACTTGGAATTCAATAATTTATAACAATTCTTTGGCGCTAGTTAACTGCTAAAGGCATACATTTCAAACTTGCAGCGCTTCAGAGAGTTAATTCCCCACCACCACCAAAAAACTGCCGATTATATTCCAGAGGACGGAAATTCATTTCTTGTATGCAACTCTTTGAAACACACTTTTGAACTGCTTTCAACTAGTTTTACCAAAGTTGTGTTTCGCTGCTTAGAGCGGTGGCTGTCGTAGTGGCGTATGAGTACGCAAAAACTTTCAAACGCGTTTTCACTTTTGAGTCTTAATTATGACAGTACTCGCATTGTAGAAATGCAGGATGACAACAAACCTGGTCAGGCTTAGGTTGAGACGTCATTAAATATGGCGAAAAATATTATAATTTTGTCCCAGAAATGTCCTTATCCACTTCTGATATCTCGTGGCGTTTTTGAGTTAGGTTGCACTGTTTGAATATGTGAAGTAAAAAGTTATTCTCGATATAAACACATTGCCACTTGAAGCAAATTTTAGAAAAGTACCCCACGATTCCATCTCAGATTTTGATGTAATTATGTATGCTGAGTCCCACATATCTCAAAGGAACGTACTGGAGTTGGGTTTCATAGGTGAAATGTTTTTTTATCGGTTTGTTGGACACAGTTTTACAGTACGGCCATTAGATTTTCGCAACTATGAGAAACAACACTTCATTGTCCGTTTTATCACTAAACAAATGAAACTGAGCTCACTTGTACAATTTGTTGCTGTATTCATTTGAACTAATATTAATTTTTGATGAATTGCTAAGCACTGCAACTGAGCTTGCTAATTTGTGCGATGTAGATGCAGATATCCCCCCCCCCCACAAACACGCAGAAGTCAGAAAACTTTGTTCGGTTATGAACGTGACGATGGCAGTACAAATGATCCAAAAGGCAATTTTCACGTACACGTAGGACAAAGGCCTTCTGAGTAACGCAGGGATGTTGCGTTTTGTATGTAACTTCGTATACTATATCAGTACAAATTTGTATATGACTATATAATTTTGTATATGACTTCAACAAACTAGCATAAATTAGTAAACCAGACATAAAAAAATGTATGGATCTATAATTTAAACTGACCGACGAAACTGGTATAGATAATCCACAAGTCATTGTAACGGGACCGTTGCACGCGTTAGAGCGACGTGTGTGATAAAATTGATTCAAATAATATTATAAGTTCGCAAGGAAACACGTGGCTATAGGAAGTTCCAGAATTCCGTTGCCGCGCCCCAGCGAGCGCCGATAATAATAATAATAATAATAATAATAATAATAATAATAATAATAATAATAATAATAAAGATGAGATAGATTGTAAAACTAAGATATAAGAAATGAGTGTGACATTTTTGAGGGTGAGTCAAATATATGAGAAGGAGAGAATGGAATGAGCACGTTACCAGATCGGACTGCAAAAGACTAATCATGATTGCGAGAGATTAAAAACCGACAGGTAAACGCGACCTCGCCAGACTGAAGAAAAAAATGGATTGTGAGTTGGATTTCCACGTTTCTTTTTTTTTCTAATTTGTTGCGTCTAAGTCCCGGGGGCATTGAGCGCTTCGTGCTTGGGAGAAATCCTCCAATAATAATCGCGCTATATTTATAATCATGCATTGGGTGTAATCCTCTATTAATATTATCTGTTATTTAATGTTACGTCTCGTCGCAGTCAATTGTCGAGAGGACCGGCATGTAGCATCTCCGCAAACGCGCCTCCTACTACGCGATCCTCCGTAATAAAAGTAGTAGTAGTAGTAGTAATAGTAGTAGTAGTAGTAGTAGTAGTAGTAGTAGTAGTAGTTGTTGTTGTTGTTGTAGTAGTAGTAGTAGTAGTAGTAGTAGTAGTAGTAGTAGTAGAAGAAGAAGAAGAAGAAGAAGAAGAAGAAGAAGGAGAAGAAGATGAAGAAAATATGAGATAAACAAACAATGTTTTAATTGTTTACTTAAATTTTCTCTTCAAGTGGAAACGAATAAGAAACAAATTTCTGTGGAAGATATTCTTATTGGAATGAAGCTCGATCATACTGAGTAATATAAAAATTATAATTTGAAGGAATTTCAATCCTGTGTTTTACATTAAATAATGATTTGTATGCAATGCAGTAATGTATTTCTCTTTAGGCAATTCGAACTCGTTAAACAGATGGTTTACAATCACGGTAACAAAGCAAGCATTTCTCAGATTGAAATTACACAAGAGCATTTAATAAAACAAGAAATGGGTCTCGCAGCTGATTTCATAGCCAACTGCTTGCACCACTCTCGGCTTGTGGCAAATAGTCTTTTCGAGATATCGAATAACCTATTAGGAAGTTTGTGCTACCTCGAACGTAAAGCAATGTTGATTTTCGGGCATACGTGCAATTTAAGTTTGGCGCCAATTTAGTGCATATTACTTTCGAGGTGGGACAAACTTCCTATTTTTAGTAGGATATTTGTTCACAATTAAACGTTAAAGCACTATCGATCTTCTGCGCATGTGCTGTACAAGTTTCGCACCAATTAGGTGCATCTGCACATGCGTAGAAGATCGATAGTGCCGTCTGGTATGGTGTGCACAAACTCCCTAGATGTGTAAACGCAGCCTCACCGGCCTCTTTTCTCATATCTCGTCGAACATTTCTCGCGACGTATCTCTCGGTATAGTCTGTTGCGGGTCTTACACGGTGTAAGAAATTTTATTTTATACGACGTGGTTTCCAGCTTGATGAAAAGGCATGGGTGAGCCAGTCCGGCGCTCTGACTCTTCGTTCTGCGCAGCACTTGTGACAGTCATGAACCCATAGAGGTAGAAAGTAGAACCATAATACTAGAAAGTTTGTACACCTTCAAGCGTTAAAATACCGTTGATCTTATATGCATGCGCAGATGTCCGCTATGGCGTGGACCATGTTGCAAATAACCATGGCATGGACAAACTCCGTAATCGGTTATGAACCATGGGACCGCAACACGAGCACTGAAAAGTCAGACAAGACGCTCACCACCACGTTGCATGAAGAGCAAGAAAAGTTCAGAAATATTTTGAAAGTGGCATGGAGTGAGGTGATAACCAAAAGTAGCACTATGAAGGTGTAATTAAAATAAAAGATGCAATATTTAAAAAAGTCTTCATATATGTTTCAATGACATGTAACAAGGTGATAATTTTGGTATCTGCCTGCATTTAAAATTCCCGCTCATATTGTGCCGCACACTAATGCCTGAAGTTCATTGGCTGATACGATGCGCTATAGCTCATCCACAAAATCTACAGAACTGTCCCAGTAGTGGAACTGTCCTGTAGATTGCGTGAGCTCACCCATTACGTTTCATCATGGCTACCAACAAGAATTGGAAGCCAAAATCGAGTGCCGATTCCTTAGGAATCGTAAGAAAAGAATCGATATCCGAATCGAATTTGGAGCGGGATGCCTCCATTTTCCTCCAAATGAAAACCTCCATTTGATTACATGGAGACGTTCTCGTTTCTTCGCTGGCAGCTCTGCTGTTATCGTTTATCGCAGCTCCAACATAAACGGAAGTCACTATACTATAATCGATTATAGAATCGAAGTTCAGCCCAAAGAGTATATAGGCATCCAGTAGTGGCAACATTCCTCTATGGTTGTCATTTAGAGCGGTTTGATCGGGTTTGATGTGCTGGATGTGGTAGACAAACATCACGACACAAGTGTTAATATATGATTTAGGTGTGTGTATGTTAAGAAATATTCTGCATTGTTCTGCATAGTACAATTTGATTCGAGATTCTTTTTATATTTTTTTTGTCAAACAATGTTTCTGCTGTAGGAATTATATGATAGGGATTGCAATGATGTTAAATAAGTAAAATTACTTTAATGTTTTAGTGCCCTTTCGTCGTTCGTTGTCGGATTTCAGAATGCAGAGAGAAGAAAAACAATTAGATTCGGCCCTGGAGGCACTCATTGTTCGTGTAAATGACCTTAAAACAGCAATCGGAGGAATGCTCTTCAAATTAGAACACGAATACGAAACGCTTAATTGGCCCAACTTTCTTGATAATTTCGCATTGATGTCTGGTCATGTAAGTATATATGCGAATTATTGTGTTATTTTTTTAAAATCTTTTTTTTAATATAACCCAATCAAACCTCTAAAATTGGAAGAGCTAGATATGAGATCATGCTACTTGGTCAGAGAAGTGTCACATTTCCTCATGTGCCATGTTTTATTTATTCGTTTACTTGTATAAATATCACCAGTTTTGATAGGAAACAAAGTAGTAATTTATTCAGGCCAAATTTTTTTTTTTAACTTGAAATTTTATTATAGACATTAATTTTAAGTAAAATTGTATCTTTAGATATGTTAAAATGAATTGAACACACAAAAAAGGTAAACAATAATTGCACAAATGTTTTGAATGTTGGTCCTAATGTTTACTATAAAGAAAAGATACTAGTACATCTTATGTCTGTTATTAAAATGATCACTTAAGGGGATACTGTATAAAGCCCTGTCTCACCCAAGTTAATTTGGCTGTACATTTCACTCGTTTTCTCAAACTATTCAACCTAGTGCTATAAAATGTTAGGAGCAGCTTGGTGGTAATGTTTGAAGTAGCAATGATACAAGCAGATTTACTTCTTTTGAATGTTTTTTTTATTTACAGAATATTGAAAGTAAAAGTTTAAATTTTTACATTATTTTTCAGTACTTTTCTGCAGAAATACTGAAGTATAAAAGTTATTGTACTTCTTTTGCTAGTAGTAATAATAGTAGTAACACATAGATAGCCGTGTGATCCTTGGTGATCCCCTTAAGAGGATATTGAGAGCTATGCGATTTTTTAGAAATCAGCATCAAAGTTAATCCTTCTCCAAAACCAGAGTCCTCATCATAGCAACAAGCATGCAAAACACTTTTTTCACTTAAATAGTCATAGACGGTAGTTTTGAAGTGCAAGCAACATAAAAGAATGGACTTTTCTCTAGCATTTAAAGATGGCTAGAGCCTTCTGTTGTCCGAGTTAAATATAGTGACTTACAGATCATCAGCTGGAACGTGATTATTCATTTTGATCAACTGAAAATTAGTCGATAGAATTTATTCAGTAAATGAAGTTATATCCTTTAGTTTGTTACTAAATTATGTTTATTGAATCTTCATTATAGCTTTAACAAGAATGTATTTCAAGGGTTAACATGTCATATTAAAATTTGTAATGATAATTGTTTGTTGTCAGCTCTCTGCATTGAGTAAGTTGTTGAGCCACGACAAAATGCCTAATCTTCGAAACCTGACTGTACTGCCACTGCTGCTGAGTCCAGAGCGCGATGAAGAGTTGCTGCGGCTGACAGAAGGCAGAGTGCCTACATTTGCTCATGATCTTGTGCCAGATTACCTGCGAACTCGGCCCGAACCTGAAGTAGAGCATCGCAATTTGCAAATGGAACACAAGGCTGCCAACCAGTCTTATGAAACAGCTCAAGTAAGTTGTCAGTAGGGGCAGACTTTGTTTGTTTTTTTTTTATATTTTTTTTTTTTAGTGTATAACAATGCTCTTTAGAATGTTCAGTTCTTTAATTAATGTCATTTAAAAAAAAAATATTAGTATTCGTGAAATATGGACAATATTATAAACAAAATTTTCTCAAAACCAGTTTCAAATTTTTTTGTTAGGATAGTTCTAAATGCACAGAATGATATACCCAAAGTTATATAAATGTGATTTTGATCTATTCTTATGTTTTTTTAAAAAAATACACACATTTTTTTATACATGTTATATTGTTAGTATTTGCATTGTGGCTGTTTTTCATGCGTTATTGCATTTATAAGAATGATGTGATTTGTGGGCATGATTTCTTATAAGTTTTCTTTGAAAATGAGCTCAGAATTGTCCTTTTTCAGAAATCCTTAAAGGACAATTTTCTCAAACAGCTCCAAATTTCTAATTAGTGTTGAAACCTTGCTCTCAATAGACTTGACTTACAGGGGAGATCAAAATTAAGCATGCCTCATGCATATAGCTGTGACTCCAGAGAGGAAACAATCTCCCAAAATATTTGAAACTCTGTTAAATTCTTGTGACGAGATAGATGTTGAAATGTATTTGATATATTTTACAAGCCTGTTTGCATCCCTATTTTAACAAAAAAATAAATGCCATTTTGTCTCCTTATTTTAAACAAAACCAAAAAAAAACAAAAAAAAAACATTTATTTCCTGCCTCTAATGATAATGTATGATACCTTGGTTGTGAGCAGAAGCAGATCTCTGCATACACAAAAGTGGTGAGCCAGGTGCTGGACATAGTGAGCAAAGCTCGGGAAGATTGGGAGTCGGAAGGCACCAGATCTGCCACTGGCCAGACCTCTTCTGTTGCTGATACCCACACCTTGGTGGCGGCTATTAGTATGGGCAAAGGACTGAAGGTAAGACTCCATCTGTTTCAAATCTTTAACCCTTTTGACTGCTAAGTAGCTATGCCTGCGCTCCCCATGCAGAGCTGAGACAATGTAGATGCATGCCCAGCCATGATCAGCATATTCTGCCCATTCTTCTTTTCAATCTGTGGATTGGATTGGCACTGCCAAAATTATGCATGATTGCTTTATTTATTTACTTATTTATTTTGTATGATATTTTTAGTCATGCATAACTAAAACCAAGTCACCTCAAAATCAAGGGAAAAAACTTTAACAGAAGTCTAAAGAGCGTATCTAAAATAAAAAGCATAAATTGAATAAATCCCAAAATTAGAACGTAAAAGCAGGAAAGCTACACGAGAAGTGAGGCTATTTACTGAAGGTTTGAGAGAGGGTGGCAGTTAGATCAGGATGCTTAACAATGCTGAAATCATAAATTGTGCAGCCCTCAGTCGGCGCTTTGAAAATTAACTAAGATTTCAAAAAAACTAAGCTTACCAGTGGCAGCCAAGAAATGCATTGATAAGTCCAAAAGAACCCGGATATTACCAAATGCGAGAAATCAGCATTATCTGGTAGTACACAAATAAAGTTGACTGAATAGCTTGATAACTATAATCCACAGTAGCCATCATGGCACAAACTGTGCGCAGAGACCCTAGTCCCAGGAGGTTGTCAGAGTTAATATATCTAACTATTTCCCATTCACTCTTAGACAAATCGTGATGTAAACAAACCAAGGAAATCTTTGTACTGCTGAACTGTGCTTAATTGGATAAAGTCTCGTTGATTGCTTTCAATGATGTGAGCAGCAGTTTAAATCAAGAAAGATTGATCATACAAGTATCACGTACATAAAATCTCTCCACTTACAATCAGCATGTGTCATGAAGCGGTTGGATGGCAAGATGCAGCATTGCAATGATTCCAAAGATTGATGTGCAAAATTAAAACATCATTAAAAATAAATTGACCAAAAACCTCTGCTGTATTTAAAATTTCTTTATCACCTCCAAAAATAATGGTTGTGCAGGGGGAAGTAATTTGACAATGTCAACTTATATTTAAAATACTGAGGGTTTTCCTTTATTCAAAAATTTGTACATTCTGCTGAACCAAAATCAGTGATTTTTGCTTTAAATAGTAGGCCCCAGATGAGGTATTGCTTGCTGTAACTGGTTTTGTAGTGTAAACACTAAATTTTAATAATATCTTAAAATAAATAGAATGTGCCATCATTGGTTAATTATGTCATTTGACGTTGTGAGTTGCATCAGGAAGATGTTAATCGCTAGCAAGTGTGTGAGTGTAAAGTTAGCAAAGTGAAGATAGTGTAGTTTCTTTAAGTTCAAAGAGTGCGAGCTTAGGCTTCAGTGGCCAGTGTCAGTCCAGGAGATGCAATGTTTAGGCCCAGGTGCCAACATTTCGGTTGCCATTCTGTGACCTTCCTCAGGGCAAAACATTGGCACCTTTGTCTTGGTTGCGGTGTCTCCCGGACAACCAAGTAGTCAAAGAAAATCATTTACAAACAAATTTCAGTGATTAGGAATACACATGTTGCATTACATTGTTAAATTAAGGTGGATAATAACAAGATCTCCAGCTAGAGTCCACATCGTCATACATGTCCAGATCTTCATACACATAAAATGACATAAAACCATGTTTTAGAAGGTTTTGACTTTCTGTATGGTCCATATGTTGTGTTATTGTGTTGTAACTTCTCTACAGTTCTTTGCTTCTTGCAACGTAATCAAAAGGGCTAGATCATTTTGTTGCATTGCATTGTTTTCTGACAGCAGTCCAAAAATGATCAGAACAATTAAGAAAACTTATTATCTGATTGGTTTATACCAAAATTAGACTACATTCGTTGCCAAAAACTTATTTTTATAATTTTCATTAATATTTATTTATTTTTTTATAAAAGTGATATCGTTCAGATTGAAAAGAAGAATAAAATGACACCTACCAATTAATTAGGACCATATGGAATGAGAAATAAAACTACAACTTAAAGTGAAATTATGGATAAAATAGCATGTCAGTCACAGCAATGGTAAACAGTCATGACAATGAAGATGTATTGAAATAATGTTAATGGAATCTTCTGAAGATTTAATTTTTCCTCTGCAAAAATAAAATTAAATAGTATCATTGCATGTCACTGTATACACCTTGTAATTCGGTTTAGGTTGGCAAAGGTTTTTGACAATTCAACCCAGAAATTTTCCTCTTTATTTCACTTCACATTGAATTCAAAAACCTAAGGAAGTGCTTTCAGATAGGCAGAGTTATAAATTTCTTGAATGCCCTCCAAAACATTGTTGTGATATCCTAGAATGTTTTGTTCTGAAGTCCTTAAGAGTTCTTGGTACTGAAAACAGACAATACTAACTATAATATAATGAGGGTGGACACAATTGGCCCGGTTTTCTGATTCTTGGGAAATAGTACCAGCTCTATTGTCTGTTTCTCTACTGCTAGGACTGAAAAGTTGGTAATGTGGGTAGATAAGGTTTTCAAAGAGAGCAGTTGGGACCAGATCCTCATCCACATTCATGTCACCTCATCACTTCCACGTATATGTATTGTGTTGTGCATTTCTGTATGTATGCTTTCTATTATAGTGAATGTTGTTAGATTTTATTTATGAATTTTATTGTAATTACAACTGTGCAACCTACCATTGAATGAAGCATACTAGTTTCTGAATCGCATGGCTAAAAGAAATAAAACTAAAATGATTTGTGTGCAGGTCATGGTTCCCCCAGTGCAGGGCGGCCCGCAGGGCATGATGGTGGCCCCCCAAGTGGGCAGGCCTGGAGGCAGTGGGCCTCAGCAACCAGGCGGTGGACCTATGAACCCCGGCCAGGGACCCAGTGAGTATTTCATTTATCAGGTGATAAGGGTGTCTGTCCCGTCAATGGGAGCTTCTTAATGTGGTTCCTCAAAGTGGCCACTTTCTGGAACACCCAGGGAATTTCATTGCTTTGATAAAGTCTAGGAAAACTCGGGGAATTTGTAGAAGAATCATTAGAAGTAAGGGAACATTTGGAGACAGTTATAAAACTATATATTATTCCTTATTTTTTTTTAAAAAAAGTCCAGTGTTGGTTTTTTCCCCCTCAATTTCTGTTTGTAGAGTTGTTTAATTTATACTTTATCACAGCAAAGTCAGGGAGTTCACAAATTAGTTTTGGGCTTGCATTAATATTTTCTTTAAATAGTGTGAAATACTCTACAAATCTTATCAGTAAAAAATGTAAAATCTCTCTGATAATAGCTCAAAAAAGGCAGAGAAATTTGTTTCAGGAAGTGAGTGGCCACCATGGTTCTGGTGGAGTCGGATACTGCTCTCTCTGATTGGTGCTACACATTAATCCATTTGACACTTATTTGGCTAAAATAGATGCCTTACAACCACCAAATTTCAGATTCTGTTAATAAAACATAGTGTAACATTTCTCGGTGGTGAATTAAAACCCACACATACAGGCCTTTAAACAAAAACGTTTATTCGTAAAGAATTATACACTAAAACTACTTGATCTATTTACAGATATATTACACAGCACTTGAGTTCTTCACTTCTTTTTTTCTTACACACGACTCTGTTCTCTTGATTATTTATTTACACGGTTCACTTCTGATAATTTATTTACACTGTTCGCTACAATCTGATTATATATTTACACTGATCACTTCTCCTGCAGTATCACCCAGTCCGATACACTGTCCATGGTCCACTGAGCAGACGACAATTCCCTGCACAGGCACTGTCCATTGCACTGCTGTTTTACCGCGATGCACACTTCACTGCTCAGCTTCCACCGCAGACTTCAGACTGCTGACTGCTGTTCACCCACTGCACCACTGTTCACTGCAATGCACACTTTACAGCACAGCTTCCACTTCAGACACACTGACTACTTATTCACTGATTACATGCACTAACTGATTCGCGGCTGCTTACTTCCGACTACTATTTACACTGCCTAACTACACTTGACTGGCTGACTGACTACTTACTGACTTGCGGCCGCCGGCAGCGGCAAATTTATATCTAACCGGCGCTTGTCTCAACACAACCAGCACTTCTCGACCTTTCCACGCGCCTCGCGAATAGTCTGAAACCGTCCAGTTCAGGGGAAGGGAAGGGGTGCTGGCAATGATGCAATCTGCGCGCAGCGAATACTGACAGGTGATGCAATAGTATTGTAAACAGTGTTGTTGAGCCTATTAATAAACATAAATTATTGGTAATAATAATTTTGATAAAAACAAGTTTTAAAAAACACTCCAAAGAAATGAATTAAAGCTTATATTTTTCTGATTGTAACAGGTAAATTGCAAATTCCTTTTTTAGTTTAATAGCAGGAAAATTCTTTCTAAGGGTTGAATGCAATGTACCTTTTTGGGATGATCAAGAAAGAATGTGTTTAGTTTACGTTGCAATTTTTGTTTTATTAACTTAGAGATAAATGTTTACGATGAAGTAGATACACTTCATTACAGTTCGCTATAATTTTGAGGCATCTATTAGTCTTGTAGGCTAGCCTCAAAGGTTGAAATTGCTAAGGCTTGAATGCAGACATTAAAGAAGGGCTGACGGTTCAAATCTTGACCTAGGACGCGTGTGTTATGGCATGGTGGGCTTTTCCAACCACCATGCATTACCTATCCATCAACATCTTACCTTTGTGGAGTATACCTACCTTCTTTCGTGAGAGCCAATATGAAACATTATAAAATCAGTGAAATTATTGAATTTTATTGTAAGACCTTATTTTTAACTGACAATTTGTTTGGAATTAACAGTTTGCATTATTTGATTCATCGTAATGATGTAAATTGTTGCAGAATACAAGTTGACTTAAAAATAAGAACATTGGTAGAATTCAAAGTTATTTAAGACACCTTGTAATAAAATAAAAATCTTCAGTCAATTTTAAGGGAGTTAGTGTCATATATAGTCATATTTTGTTGCATATATTGAAGCTGCAGTACTGAGTAAGGATCACTGCTGGTGTCTGAATAAATGTTGGGAAAATTTACAGATTGATATTTTATATTGTGACATGCTCAGTAATTGTTTTCTCTGTTCTGTTACAGTGGGTCCTATGGGAAAAGCTCCTGGTACAATAAAAACAAATATCAAAGCAGCTACGCAAATCCATCCTTATGGCAGATAAATGTTTTGGGTATATTTTTTGTTTCTTTTTATTTATGTGATATGTTGTTTCTATGTTTAAACATTTATTAAAACTAGCAATGTTTCAAGAATTTTAGAATTGTTTAATCATTTTCACTTATTGTAGTAATGAGCAGGTGTGCTATTTAACAATTTTTATTTTGAATAAAAAGGCTAATGGAATGAGTTATACAAATTTAAGAAAAACCTGTTTTGAAGTAAACTTTTTGTATTGACACATAGACTATCTTTGAGTGAAACAAATAGAATTTTGAGCATTAAAGTGTCTTCCATTACATTAGGTAGTTTTTGCACAGTAGTTCATAAATTTGTACATTAAAGGTAACAACATAAGCTGTATAATTTTGAATTCTTCTTAATAGGATTGGACTCAATTTTGTTCTCAAAGTAAGATAAATGAAAATATTGTATTTACCCGAACGTAAGATGAGCTTTTTCCTCTATATCTCATTCTAATAATTATGAGGTTGACTGATATTAACAGATTAAGCGTAGTTGTTTTTACCGTGCCTGTCCATGACAAGAAACTCGATTGCTGATTTAAAAATAACCTGCAAAGGCAAAAAATACCACACAATTATGTTCATGGATTGTTAGCACTCAATGCTAAGCAACTCAAATTAGTATTTTTCAAATAGTGAGTAAATCTCAAACAAATGGGGTTGTTGTTAGTGAAAAGTAATTGAAAATGAGTAATAATCATTAGAGATTTTGCTACACAACGCGCTGATCGATCTGTTTGGACTATTGATTTAGTGCCTGGCGTGTATGAATCTGTGTTTTACTCGAATTAAAAGTAAAAAAATGCACGTTAATAGAAGTACTCATTCTTCATTCCAGAGAAACAGAATGATTTTTTTAAAAAATTCTAAGCATAAAATTCCCAAACTGTTTGCTTGTACAGAGATGTATGGATTCATAGTTGACAACTGGGTTAACTAAATTTAAATAATCTTAAAAATAAAGTAACATAAATCTGGTAAGATAGAGAGGAATGTGCATAACTTTCTGGAGGGGTGGAGGCAAAATTGTTATTCTGTGGAATGAAAGATCAGACAAGAAAGAAACAATTATACATGTAAAGCTGAAGATGGTAGCGACAAAAACAAAAGTGACCATTTTAAGAAACAAGAAAATAACTTGAATAATAGATTTAACTTACTCATTAATGAAACAATCTGTGATTTTATTTTAATTGAATAATTACTATTAGCAACAAAATTAATTAAGGAAGCCTCTTTAAAATTACGGGTCCATCTTGTATTTGGGTTAATACAGTAGTTCTGAATTGTGAGGGCAGTGTGTAATGTTAATGCCACAGGAGTAATGTTAAGGACCACAATAAGTGCTGCAATGCCCTAGAATTTTGTTGATGGACTTGAGCTGACCATATTGCACCATAGAAAATTACTGTATGTACTCGAATATAAACTGCCCTTGAATATTACCCACTCCCTAATTTTACGGTAAGGATTACAAAAAAATTATTATTTTTCTTTACTTTTATTGCATAAATATCTGTCCTTGGAAGGTCTGCACCTCAAGGCCGAAAAGCTGCGCCTCAAGGCCCATCTTCACAGCGGCATTATGTCAGGTATTTCACATCTGTCTCGGTTGTGTCGCGTGATCGCGACTGTATCAAGCATCGCCGATCACGACTGAGAAAGGCGCAAAATGATGGGAGACCTTCAATTGTGAAGATAGGCTCTGACGCACCACGGTATAAAAACCGAGGTATAACCCACACCACCAAATGACACGCAACAGGCTTAAAAGTTCATGGTACTAACATTGACTTGCATATTACCACACTCCATTTTTCAACCAGCACTTTCTGAAAAAAATACGCGGGCTATATTCGAGTATATACAGGACTAGTTAGCAGGCCACCCCGTCACCACATATAGAAACATATAGAATTGTTGTGATCATGTAACTTGTATTGTAAATAATAGTTCTCATCTGATAACATTTGATAATTCTTGTTGTGTATTATTGTTTTGCAGTTCAACTTTTGTAATTCTAAGAATTCTTGCATGTAGTAAGAACAAATTTAAAACTTATCAAATACAAAGTGCTTCATATTGTGTAAAATCTGTTTTAATTTCTGTTTCATTGATGATATTTATCTATTTGCCTTGAAAGATGTGGTAACTTACATAATTAGGGATCTGTTTCTTCATATATTCTCAAATCTAGTTACAAATTGACTTTGGACATTTTCTTCAGTGTTGTTGTTGGTTTTTAATTTTATTTCCCCCCCCTATTAAAGTATGTTGATTTGTCATCAGAAGAGTTCTAATTTGAAATACTTAAGACTTAAAAGATGGAAAGATCATTTACAGAGAATGGACAACAACAGGTTTCCAAAATTAATTTGGATGTACAAACCAATAGGGATCTGAGATAGCCAGTCCAGCATGAACACTTTGAAAACAAATAATCCACCAAGAATACTGTAATAAACCAATAGAAACAGCCCGTAAAAACTAATTTCTGGTCAGTTCATGATGATGAATTTTTAATAAAATTCTTTGAATTTTGTCCATATCAAATTGTGAGAAATTATATAATCTCTGCATCTCAACTTGCAGGATGATGAGTATCATATGATAGTACACTATTGCTGAAACCGAGTACAAGTTTGTGATTATTCATATTTACTTACCTTTTATAGTGTGCTAGTTTCTAATTAATATAGTAAAACTTCACTAAAAAAGTAAATCGAAGGCATTATGCAAATAAAGCAAACTTTCGCTAGAAATACTCCAATTCAAAACTAAATATAATGGAACCTGCCACATTATTTTATTTACCTTTTTAATATTGTAGAATTTACTTTTTTCCCTAAAGACCACAGTTTCCATTCACATTCAGCAGATTTTCACATTATACACATTTTCAGTTGAGCAAATGTTACTGTATTAGTTTAATATGTGGTATGCTTTCAATTAATTTTTGACTGATTGTTTGTTTTTTTCTTGTAACGTATGTGCTTAAAGATTGCTTCCGTATATTTTGAAGAAGTGATAATTGAGATGTTAAAAGACAAATCTATAATAAAAATAGTGTAATGTCTTGTAAATTGGTTCATGACTGAAGTACAAATTGAAATTATTACAAATGTATTGGTAATTGAAAAATAATTAAAGGGATTCTGGATTAGGAAATGCTCAGGGAAAGTTACATAATTGTGGAGAGATTATTTACAAAATTCTGAAGTAATGGAATATTTGATGATATGACAAATTGAGACATTATATGGGTAGTTAAATGAACTATATTTTGTAAGCTGAAATTCAAAGAATGTTCATTAACTTGTACGAATAGTGATGTTTCACATGAAATTGAAATTGTTAACAACGCAATAAGAAAAATAAAAAAATGTTTTATTTCCTCAGCTATCAAATTGTTTAATATAAGATAAAAAGTTAAAGGAGACGAATAATTGTATACAGAATTGTAGTTTTTGTACTGAATACTAGTATTAAAAAAATGTAATGTTACAAATAAATTTATTAATTGAGATGTGAAGATGATTTACTTTAATGTCATTGAAAGAGCTCATACAAATCACGAAGATCTTATAGTGAATCTTCCAAATTTGCTTTAAATTTAGTAATTGAATGTATTCTAAGATCCTACATTATGGTATGTTTTGGAACTCAGGAGGAAAATAATTGGTTCATTGCTTTCCCAATATTGCTTGTAGGTTTGGCAGTATATTTGGAAGTATTCGGCGCATCATCTTACTCTCCCATTCATAGTATCTCTACAGATATATTGCTGCTAAAAATCAATCCATTACCCAGAAACATTGACAATGAGAAGTTGTTCTGAGAATATAGGAAGATAATTTACCCATTCTTTTGGTATCAGAGTCCTATATCAATAATAGCTTTTGTCTTTGCCTCTCCCTCTCTCTCTCTGGCTCCTTTTTTTGTTGTTGTAATAGCATTACAATACTTTCTCTACACTGGGTATGCTGCATGTGAGAAAATTAAAAATTAGAACCAGTTTTGAAAAAATGTGAAAATTTTAGGTTTCTTGTAAACTACCACCAAACAAAAATATTGAAATTTGCTGCATCTCCAGTTTGGCCATGTCGATAGGGGAAAATGAGTTTTAGAGAATATTGTCTGAACAGTTTAGGCTCGAGCATTGCACACAGATGGAAATACATATTTTTGCCTTGAGCCAATTAATTTTTTCTTATAAGCATTCAGGTTACATGGAATTTCTACTGTAATCATTAGTACTATTCATATTTTTAAATGTTGCATGACATAAGAGAAGTTCAACTTCTAAATAAACATGTGGATATATAAATTTATTATAACTATTTCTGGAGAAATAACATACAATACACAACTTAAATAATAGTTTTTACATAATAGTTTATACAATAACATTACAAATAGAAAGCATCAACAGGTTTAAGAGTTTTTCACTCTTAAATGCCCACAAATTGAACAGTATGTCATGCAAAAACCAAAATTTCCACAAAATGGTTGCAAACATTAGAGCTGCTCATATTCCCATTTGAACACTTCACCAGCAATCAAATATTCTCCTCTTAAAATTGAGCACCTCCATTTGTTACATTCACACACATTCTCAAAGCCTCCTACATTCACACACATTGTCAAACTAGTTTTACAATTTTGAGTTAATAATTAGAAACCATTAACACATTTTTTTTAATAACCCAGTTTGATACATTTTCCCAATTAACCCAATTAAGTCTATAACCAGTTTGATACATTTTCACTCCAAGAATACACATTCACAATGAATTAATAATAATCATTCTAACAACGCGTTACCATATATGCAAGACTAGTTTCAGCAATGCAATTGTAATTCCTTTTCTAAGAATGTAAGCTGACTACTGAAACTAACATTTTCATCTGCAAATTTTTTAATCAGTTCAGGTGATTCACTGCATTTATAAGAGTTGGATTTAAATTGGATTATACTTTATCAGGGTCAGTTCAAATTATATGTGTGTCAACACTTACTACTGCACAACCTGTGGAAGCATATTACTTGAGAACCTCTCTTTTTAAGACAATATAACAAGACCATTTGGACTGTAAAGAAAAAGTAAGAAGCATTACCATTATTTGCTTATTAGACTGCAATGTAAGCATTAAGTTCTTTTATACTGTTTGAATTACACATATCAAGTATTAGAAGTTTATTTCTGAAGATAATAATATGGTTCACATTATTAAGCACATTTGACCAGCCCTGAACTATAATATTTCAATTCAAACTTTCAATCACACAAATTTATATAATGCAATTAATCATTCCTTCTCACAGATATCCCTACACCTTAAAAAAACCATGTCTTCTTACATATATACATTATACTAATTAAGAGTCTGAGAATATACGCTAGAATGCTTGTACCAACCTATACTAGGAACCGATCTTAAAATGTCTTGTCTTGTTTTCACTTTAATATGTTCTGTCTATCTTTTATCCCATACATATGATAAATGCTACAAGAACCTGAAACATGGAAGTTTAAAGACTGTTTCATACACTGTGGAACACACATGAAAATTTTTAACATCTTACATACAGGGTGGACCAGTCAGTGATCTTCCTGGAGGACTGCCTATTTACAAGACATCTATAATCATTTTGAAGATTTATCTCTCTTATCTTAGAACATCAGGGTTCTTGGAACCTTCCATTGCCTTCTATGTTAAGTTTTGTCTGTGTATTTCGAAAGGCTTGCATTCAATGAGTGTTTTTATATTTCAAGCAGTAGAGGAATAATGGCTTTGCACAGTTAAGACACAAGTCATGATGATGAGATTCTTTGTGAAATGAATGATAGTGATAATTTTGCTGGTAGTGAGAAGGCAAATAAAAACTGTGCATATGGAAGTGAAAGTGGGTCAGATGACACCAACAGAAACTGCTTATTTATTCCAGCAGGTATTTTGCCACAATGAGCCATTTGAAGGCATTCATTGTATTTTGGTTTTATTCAGTGAACCACACGTGTTGATAATGCTGTAATAGTAATATTCTATTTATATATACTGTAATATATCAATCACTCACATGCATGCAACTCTCTCATGAAAATGACCATGAACAGGAGTACAATAGTGTCCTGAGGTGACTGTCTGCAATGTATTTAACTTAATGAAATTAACTGTATTCCTTATAAAATGGCACATTTTACTCAATGACAATTTACCTCAATGTTCTAACAATTACAACAGTATGAAAATGCCCTGCAATCTATACATTAAACCACACATTCCGTGTAACTGTCACTTCGGTTGTAATAATTGATCAGGGGATGATCTCTAATGATGTTCAGTCTTCACCAGCAGGGATGGCATCTTCCAATCTTTTAATGAACTTCACTCGTATTTCAGTTACATTGTCCCCTTTCAACTGGTCTTGCACAAAGTATGCAGAAACCTCCATCTGAACCTGGAAAATTAAAATGTTTTAGTGAAATAAAAACCACTCATTAACAGATGAAGAGTACCTCAAATTTTTTACATAAATTCCCATTTTGCTCTTTTGACACACACCTCAATTTTTTTTTCTTTTTCCATTGGTGTAACATGACATGTAAGGAAAACACAAATCAAACACACCCATGCCTGAGGTAGGTCTAGAACCCACAATCCTTCTGCCTGAGATCACCACTGCACTACTGCCTTAGTGAGCTTGGCTATCAAGATTGGCACCCTTTAAACTTTGTCTACATTATATAATTATTCTCTTACTGTGAGAGAGGAGGAGTGTACAAAACTATGTGAAGAGCAGAGCCGTGTTCCACGAGTGCATCCTTTGCAAGCACAACACATTGAATACATCAAGCAAGAGGGGAAGGCCAATAGAAAGAACTCGGCACAGCTAGTATTGAAAATCCTGCCACTGATAGGACTTGAACCTAGGACCTCCCCATCAGAGGCACTGCAGTGACATTGTACACATTCAGAATAAAATGCACATACCATTTCACAAGCTCCCCTAATAACTCCCGTCAGCATATTGGCATATTTCAAATTCAGGCAATGGTCTGGCAGCTCTACAAATTCCGTCAAAGGGTTCGTCTCAAACTGCAGGGAAAATTCATCAGCTGCTGGGCTCCAATTGGCCACAGTTGGTGACACTCCAAGGTATATACGGAAAGCCATCTACAATATAAAAACAAAATAAAATGTGCACCACAAATAGTTTTCACAAAGGTGAGGATTGTTTTTCCCTACTTGAATTTTCTCAGCAGTATCTCTAAAATCATAACATCTTCCACATCCTGTTCGAGCCAGAAAGTCCTCAATTAATCTAATTCCAATGTTGTATCCCATTCTTTCCAATTGTTTGTTAACATCTTCCACATTTTCGTAGTCTTTCATGAGTTGTGAAACTAGGGCCCCATAGGTTAATGTAAACAATTCAGAATTCTGAAAAATAACAATAATTAAGTTACAGAAAGTGACTAGTCCTTGATGAATATCTAACACAAACCTCTTTCATGAACTTACTACTTTCTTTGAGTCCAATCTTGTTCCTTGTCGTGACATGATTAGATGCAAATGCTCAAACTTCTTAAATGTAAGATTAAAATTCTGTTGAAAGAAAAAACTTTCGTCAAATCAACATTGTAAAATGGCACAAGAGATTTTTTTTTATTCCATAGGCAAAAAAGTAAAGAAAAGTGAATCGTGGTGTTTACTTTCGAGGATTACTTGAAAATAAGATAGAATACAGTGTAGAATGTTAATTGCCAAAAATTATGGTTGGTCACTTGTGACACCTGGTATAGCTGTCAATACCCAGTACGACTAGTTAATTTATGATACTACACCGCGTCGGGAGGTACATGTACGAATACATTATATATGGATATAATACAATTTCATTGTTTATTGAAACGAACATACACTATTGATTAAGAATCATAACCTATAAACGCTAAAAATTCATGTACTAGTAGTTTCGTTGAAATTTCTTCTATTTCAACAATACATTTCACAGATATAATTTCTTAATAGATACACTGAATACACTCGCACACCTCTACAAGACAAATGTCAATTTTTTTTCGAATAACTGATTGGTATCACAGATTCACAACATCCCAGGATCTACCTCGATGGAATGGAAAAGCTTCATACGCTTCTTTTATTGTTTTGTTTTTATGTCCAGAGGTACAATAGTGCCAATATACAAACATTCGCACGTTATCACCTGTAAATTTACCGTTCCAGAAGCATTCAACTTACAAGAATTTACCGTACAAAAACGAAGTGGATAGATAATTATAATTTACTACGTTTCAAAACACGACCTCCTGCAATGTGCTTTCTTTATACTTTCGGTGTCAAAATACTCTCTGTTCAGTCTAACCAGTACTGACGAGTGGCAACGTGTGCTGCTGAGATATCCGCGAAGTTCAGGGCAGTGGTTCAGGGTCTGATGTTTTAACCTTCACAGCGAAGATTTTTAACTCGCAGGTAATTTTTACCCAACAATAATTTATTTTCAGTCAGTGTAATGGTATATAATATTGTACGTCTGATATTTTTATATTTTAATATAATTTCTGAAATTGTTTGTGTTTTATATTGATGATTGAAAATTGTATTAGCATACAGGTCATTTATATTCATAAATATATTATAGAAAAGTATATTTTCCTATAATTTGTTAACGTTATGTAGGTATTTTTGTCTAATTGGGTTGGTCAAGTTAAGCAAACATGTTCAGAAAATGATTGCTAAACAAGACTCGATAGTGAACATTACATGTCACATGGTTTGTTATTGGACTGGAATTTCAAGGCGAGAAATCATAAGCAAATTAATGGCATATTAGTTTAGTGACACCCTCATTATTCCTTACGTATCATGCCAAATGGTAATTCTTGACCTTGGCTTGGTGATCGTGCATGACAGTTTTTACATAATTTGCATCCTTGATCTGGAGAGAATGCATATCAGATATTTTGTACTTTACATTTTTAGTATCATTACTTAATCTTCTAGGTATCAACAGTAGGTAGATATGCTGGTTCGCTTGTCAACATACAGTGGAGAATATTTAGCTCCAACATTATTTAAACATTTTTTCTGGAAAAATTATGCAAGAGAAACCAAGGCAAGTATAAAGACATCATTCTTACTCATGTGAGCTTGCATGAGAAATTGCTAATAATGTGGTCATTTATTAATAAAATGCAAATGTGAGAATAAAAATGTTTAGTTTTTAGGATCTGTGAGTGTTCTAAGGCACATTGTCAAAAACTTTCTATACTGACCACTCAGACTAAATTAATTCGTGTATTGCATGAATAATATCTATGAAGAACAGAGAGTTATAGATTGAGAATGTCAAAAATATTTGTCTTGTGCGAATCTAAATCTTACAAGTTTTCAGAATAGTTCTGATGACCTAGTTTTTAGAAACGTTTCGATTAATTAGAGTCTTTATATTCTTCCGTAAGTTTTTTATCCATAAATATGTTGTGATGGTTGCATTTCATGACTAGTTTTCTGCTGCCCTCTCGAATACATAGTTTTGTACTCTACATGTATTCTACACATTCTCTCCTAGGTCAACTGTAACTCTTTCCTTCTTTCTTCCCTTACATTTTGATTGATTAGTGATTCCTTGTATGTCAACTGTTAATACCATTAGTGGCGTAAGTGTAGTGCATGTTTTTAACGCGGGAGGTGGCGGAGATCTTTCCCGTCTGGGTGGCGCGATCCGGCCTCGACCCATTGGCTTTCGAGTTTTCCTCAGCCAGGAATCTCCCATCAATGCCGCCTTACCCGAAAAAAAGCTCGAAGCTCCTGACATGTGTGATTAGTGTGTGTGTGTGTGTATGTGTCAGTTAAGGGAAAGCTTAGGGCAAGGAAGAAGAAGGAAATATCGTGCGCGGTTTGTGGCCCGTTTGTTAGGGTACTGCAACGGCATTCGCAGCCATTGATCACAGAAACCACGGAAAACTACGGATTAGAGTAGCTGGCCGCTAGAATATTCCTCCAGACAACAGCTGAACTCTACTTAGCTACCTAGGTAGTGTCGAAATTCCCGTCACTTTAGTCTCGCAACCTAGAACCTTCTGTTCAGAGTCATCAATTGATGCTCTGACCCACCTAAACTGGTTTGACTTGTTGAAAACTCTTATGTCATTGTATCTGTCTCATTCACTGTTGTTGTTGTTTTTTTGCTTGCCCTTCTCTTGCTCAGATTGCTAAACAGTAGCATCAATACGAGAAGTCTTTTGATTTCCATGGGTCTCTTCCATAAAGTAATATACATCACACACACGATGGTCATCAGTAAGATATTACCAAATTTTAAGCTAATGTTGTTACAAGACATTAGCATACTCTTCACAACTTGCTTTTTCCAAACAATTATATACTTTATGGTATGTGTGTTACAAATATTACAAATTTTGGTGAGATTGTTCAGAAGAAGGTGAATAAAACAAAGAAACTGGAAATAAAATGTTAGGACTAAAACAAAAAAATCGTTAAAATTGCATAAAGATGAAGTGAGCTATATTCATCTCATTGTGAATGTGAGAACATATTAATAAATTAAAAAGACAAAACAACCCGCCCGACGATTGAGACAAAAAATCCTCACCCCTTACTTACATGCACGACACTACAACATATGTCGGAAGCTTAGAACTTGTTCCATTTGGCGTGGTGCCCCGCTGGTGGGATATATCTTGATGGTAATGTACGAGCAAGTCGAGGCGTGTGTCGGCGCCGAATCTCACTATGCAGCGAGGGACTGACTGATAAGCACGTGCACTACACTTACGGGAAAAGTGACCGTAGCTTGTCTAGAAACACGAAACAGTCAATCCACTGGAAACAAGCTACGAGACGGAGCGTGGATGAAGACCAGGGACTCAGTCTATCTTCTGAGAAGAAGGAGATCGTCTCTTTGGGAAAATGAAAGCTGGATCATCTTGTCACCGACGCTGGTCCCCAGGACTGGCGGCGCTGGTGTTATCGGGACGAAGCCTTTCGTGAAGTGTCCGCACCTCCACGTTAGACTCACCAAACTCGCCTCCGGTGAATAAATAAGGCGAGCGGCAGACAAAGCCCCAGAAGTGACTGATGCACTGAGCAAACTCTGTGACTCATCATTGTGTATAGATCGGAAATACGGGCGGATGCGCACTTGAAAAAAAGAGAGAAAAAAACTCCTACCATCTCAGACTGCGATTCATAGGAAAGGAGGACTGAGGGTTGCTTGCTCTAACGGAACCGTTCCTGAACCTGTGGTGAGGTTGGTGGCTGAAGTCATACTCACCTATCTCCTTGGAAGGAAAGGAAGCTCATGTTTGAGACGAAGACTTAACTGAGAAGCCGACGAGACCCTAGAGGAGCCAAAGCTCCTACATTGGAACGCTGGCAGAACATTGGACTCCCGTGGTGTTTTGTTCCATACATGCTTGAATTACCGCGAGGGTTTTTCTCCCCAAGGCAAGCACCCTTGTTATTTGCCCTTTATCCCCCCCCCCCGCGGGCGTTCAAGTGCGTCTTTGGGGTAGTAGCCTGATCCGTCGGAACGCAGCACCCCACGGGGTCGCCTCCACAGTTGAGCCTGGATAGGGCCACCCTGACAGCTCAGGACTAGCACCGGAGTCTAATTAAGCGCTTCTCACAATGCGCCGAGTGAACCCTAATCAATACTCACGAATTTGGGCACTGCCACGGCGATGCCAAATGTCCAACCCGGACTAAGCCCATAACCCGTCTCCTCACTGCGCCCCCTTGACACGAAAGACGTGTCGTTGGAAACTAGAGAAACGTGATGGATTCTGACGGCCTCGTTGGACATCTCTATGCGTACTAAGTCCGACCTCCAAGGGTCCGTGGGTAGAGGCCCAACTGGTGGGTTACCAGGCAAGCCCGAGTAACCGGGAGCTTAGCACCTCACTGCCCTTAACTTGGTGCAAACGACCAACGCACCGGAGAGAAACTGGGGTACAGGTGAACGTTTCCTCTCAACGAAGAACCTCCGACTCACCCTCCCGGCCGTCGCTTCCCCTGCTGAGAGAACGGAAGCCGAGGGAGATGGACTTCGCAACGAGGGCTTGACGTAGACGCAAGCACGGCGAAGTCCCCTACTCTACGATATACTCGGTTTTTATTTTATCTCGCAAGCGATGTCCGCAGGGAGGGGAACTCTTGCGCATCGTATCCCTTATTAGGCACCAGTTTACATCTCAATATTAGCGGGAATTTTAAATGCAGCCAGATTACAAGCGGATTACCTTGTTACAAGTCTTTGAAACATATTTATGGAACATTTCTTTTAAATGTTGCATCTTGTACACCTTCATCGTGTTATTGTTGGTTGAAAATTGTCACTTTGTACCACTTTCAAAATATTTCTCAACACTTTTCGCTCTCCATGCAACATGGCGGCCAGCGTCTGGTCTGGATTTTCCAACGAAGTACCTGTGCTGTGGTCACGTGGTTCGTGACGAAACGGATGCTGCGCCGAACGAACAAAAACCGGTGCGCCGGAGGAACTCACTCGTATGTTTCCACCATGGATGTCCGGTAGAAGCTGCTCTTGTGGCAGTTGGCAATCGTGCCTCCATCGAAGACAGCCGAGGCTGGCACGTTGGGAAAGCGGAGGAAGTAATAGTCAGTTCGTAATCTGCTTTGTTTCCTGCTTTGACTTTTTCCCATTCAAGGCTTTGGACGGGCAAGTACGAGGCTCAAAAACCGGAATCCTTTCGGGCTAAGCCACGAAAGGTAGGATAGAGTGGCAGGGACATGAGCAGACGAACAAAACCCCTTTACGCAATTTTGTCCAGTATGTTCAAGAAACAAAACTGCGATACTGAAGATATGGAGGGATATTGATTTATTAATTGCAACGTAACAAATCATTTAATGAAAGGCGGCGCAGAGAGATCAGAAAGATATGCCGTGAAACATTCTCGCCAAGCTCTTGACTATAATTTTTTACAGTTGTTGAGGCTGCGAAATGTAGCCTGAATATTTTGAGAGAGCTTTTGAGGGTATCATAAACTGCTACACATCTTTCTAATCCTTTGACAATGGAAGTTTCTGAAAACGTCAGATAATGAAGACGTTTAGCGCCTTGGCGTGAGAGTCATTAAGGTTTGAAGAAATTGCCAGTGTTACCTTTGTCTGAGCAAAAGTAAAGCGTTATTTTTGTAATTCTCGTATGTAATGGAATTCGCGCGCAAACGCGCTGCAGAAATGTAATACCAACACTACATATTAAAACAACCTTCAGTGCAGTCAAGACACGCGTATTACTTAGCTTCTACTCTGGCGAAGGCATCCGTTATGAAATCACTCGGCCACTCTGAATTTTCAACAATATGATTGGGTGGCGGTGGCGCAATCTTCCGGTCATCTTTGAAAACGGTTCAAAGTCCGCTTCAAAGAGTTTCACGCGGAAAAATGAATCCCTTTCCTTTTTGGAAGTTAAAGTCGTAGGCTTCCGCGGTCAGTGTCATATGCGTGATACCATCCCTGAGGAAGACCACGACAGGATGGTCGAAACGTCGGCAACACAGCCTTCGACGCGGCGTCACCCGGACAGCCCAGATCACGCTTTTTGGAAGACGTGCGGATTTGGCCGCGATACGTTGTGTACGTTCTTTGCTCTTACTTAGCGTCAAAGAGTTGTTATAAATGATTGAATTCCCAGTATGGCCTCAAATTAGTTTGGCCGCATATGTGTGAACAACAATAATAATTATGAAACCAGAAAATAAAATAAAATCTTAATAAAAATAATACAAATATTTATAAAAATTATTATTCATTGTAAAATGAACAATTGTAGATAATAAAAAATAATGCATTTTTTAAAAAATGTCAAATTCCTTAAAATGGCAGAAATACGTATCCCTGCCTTGTGTCTTTAAGTTCTTGAAGGGTCTGCCACTCGTAAGATCTCTTTCCGATTTGTTCGTTACACCATATGCGCTGATGAGAGAAACGTCGCACTACTGATACAATTTCAATAGCGAAGTTTCAAGATAGTTAACCTCCTGATTTTCTCGTAACTTCTCCTTTAAAACAGTGGGACTGCGACACTGCTCGCTAATCATGAAGTTCTCTGTGTCAGCTAACCGCTGGATTAATAGTGGAAAGACATGGGTGAGCTTGTTTGTCCATCGTGTCCGACCGTCGTGTACTTCAGCCAATGAGCTTCATGCATCAGTTTGGGGAATTTTAAATGTAGCCAGGTTATCACCTTGTCATTGTCACTGTCATTGAAATTAAAAACATTGTATATTTTATTTCAATTACACCTTCATCGCGTTAGTTTTGGTTGGTCACCGTTGTAAATTCAACTTTCAAAATGTTTCTCAACATTTCTCATACTCCATGCAACATGGCTGCTTCTGGTCTGGCTTTTCAAACGGAATGCCCGTGTTGTGGTTCGTGACGCAAACTTGTTCTGCGCAGAACGAGCAAAAGTCGGTGCGCCGGAGTACCCCACCCATCTTTCCACCATGGAATATTCTACAAATAGTTGGCTTGTTAGGAACTGACATTTCTGGGAATGTTTCCTGAAACAATTCCTGGCACTAACGATTTAGTGCCGAAGTAAGCTTCCGCCATTCATCCTTCGTCAACATTTTCGAAGCAATTCTTTTCTAAATGTTGCCAAATGTTGTAAAAACCCAAGTTGGCGGGTTCAAACCCGATCGAAGCCGTGGATTTTTAAGGGCGAAAAAATCCTTCGTACGCCTTCCTTCGGAGGGGAAGTAAAGCCGGCTCTCCCATGTTCGTAGATTTACTTGCATGTAAAAGATCCTCAAGCCTAAATGACGCCTCTGAGCTAAATTCAAATCGCCTGTTTCTCGCCCAAGAAATACCTCCTCTCTGCTAGTTGGTGAAAGGAGCGTAGCGAAATTTGCCTGGTCAGACGGAAGAGCGGGCCTGATGGCCCGAGTCTCGCAGGTAAAATAAGGCAAATTAAAAAAAAAAAAAAATGTGAGTTCTTACGTCCATGAATGAAACGAGAATGAACGACTGCCCTAGGACAGAAAATGTGTTGTGTCTTTTGAACTCAAATAGGCGCATTCTCTCGGCCCGAAATATGAGGGCACGCTATTAAAGGACCACTATTAAAGGGAAAAAATGGAAGGCATTTCACGCGTTGACAAATTGCCAAGAAACAAGAACAGGTGTTCCCAGACATGGGTTGCGAGGTAAAAATAAAGACTCGGTGGTTCCTAAGCGGGCACGGATATTTCCGTAAATATCTTCACCAGATTTTGAACAGTAATTAGTGAGGAATGTGTATACTGACACCAACAGAAGTAGACGACCTCGAATACACTTTCTTTGCGAGAAAGAAGCAATCGACAGAAAATTTTAGAACAACGCAATGGGACGTTAATTCTCGACAGCATCGTTGGGACATTGCACGCCAATGAAGCAAATTGGTACGAGATAGTCACCTATGCTCAGATTTAAACCCTGTGGCACGTGAAGGTCAAGAGCTGAACGAAGAGAAGGCACTCTCATCCTATCAGGAGATTCGTTACGACTTATTTGTTTTTACGATTTTTGGAATCGAGCTCTCGATTAGACGACAATGTGCCCCTCTCCTTCCAGATCGTGATTTTGAAGTTCCTTCTACGCGTAAATCGGAGTATAAATCGAGAAGGGTATCTGCATCAAGATGGAAATACCTTCAGCAAATGACAGCGGAGAAAAACGAAATAATATGAAGATGTACTCCGTTGGTAAAAAATCAGACGCCATTCTGAAGCAATGCGAAAGCAGTTTGAGAATGGACGTCCTTCTGCGGAAAAAGGCTCGTGGTTTTAGTGGGTGAGAATTGCACACTATTCAGGAGTATGGTCCCTCTAAATGTTCATTAGAATTGCATTTCCCTCGTAAAAATGAAATTATTATTATTATTATTATTATTATTATTATTATTATTATTATTATTATTATTATTATTAAAATGTAGTTCCTGCAATCAATATTAACAGCAGTTCTAAAAACTGATGTTTGTTTTTTCTCCCTCTCTTTCAAAATGTTAATAATTCATGACTTGTTTTATAAAATTTCGTTTGACCTACAATTGTGAGATGCAGTGTTGATGTAGAGTTCAGTGAGAAGTTTCACTTTCTGAGAAATCCATTTTACACAAGCATAGTAATCCAATTTTACAAAAATATTCAAAGAAATAATTCCTTGTATCAATTCAAAGCAAATCTTTCAGTCTTCTCAATACCGACTGCAAGTACAAAATTTGGCGTCATGTTAATGTGTAGAACTACCAATAATTTTCAATTATAAATTATAATTATAGTACACAGGAAAGTTTCGAAAATCTTTTAAGTATTATTTGTTACTTTATATTGTAGGATTTATGAAGGCTACTATAAGCCAATGAAAATGTTTAAGTGCTTTTTAATTGGACGTTTTCTTGAACTTAAAATTGAAGTATATATAATTATAATAAATTCCAGGTGTTGTTTTCAACTGGTAATATTTTAAAAAAGAAAAATGAAGATCTGATGCCTAAAAATCCTGCTGCAGAATTCAATAGTGCCTCCCAACAGAGTGGAAATGGATTCATTTATGACAAAAAGCCTTTTAAAATGATTTGTAAAACATCTAAGGAATACTATTGGTGTTTGTGTGGAAGAAGCAAGAGACAGGTATCTATTAATAATTATCTTAACAAAGTATTTATCGGATGTGTAGAAATGATGCAAATTATTGTTTATTTAAAATAATAACTTGGGGAACACATCATATCTATTTCAATTTGAGCCGTTGTGGCCTGTTCTGACAATGTTTGTATCATCGCTCAGTCCAAATGATCTTATATCAAAACTTCCGTTATTTTATTAATGCGTGCTAAATTTTGATATTTCCGCGGGCCGGCAAAAATTATTATTTTGTGTTATGTGGCATAATAAAAGGTAAAACAGACTATGAAAAGCTGTGTGTTTTTTTAATTGCCAAATTGTTGATGCAGCTTTTAGGCATTCAAAATTTAACACATTGAACCATAAATGACGATCTACTTATGGTAGCCAATCTCTCCTCCTTCTACAGCGAAGACCGCAATTAAAAATACAGTAAAAACTGTATTCAGTGATCACTAATTATTCGGGCAAAATATACCGTTATTGAGGTATCCTCTTAATAAAGATTGACGTTACATTAAGTTACATTAAAAATCAGGACTAACCGTGCTAATTGCTGTAAACTGTTTTGGTAAAATTGTTTTAAATACCTTAAACTACAAAATATAATTTAAACAACAAACTACACTTTAATTATGACACACAATGGCAATGATGTTTTTGCATCGATTTTACTCATTTCCAAACTTTCTTTGTTTTTTTAAAATAATTTTATTAAATTTGTGCCCTACCTCACTTAAAAATTCCAGCCCGTTTACAAACAAACTTTTCTCGTGTCCTCGGAACCTTGTGTTCACAAGTGTAAAACGTTCGTGATCTCATGAAATGCATCTATCCACCCACCAAATCTACCTCACAAGCAAACTAGACTTGAAATGCAATTGAATTTCTGTTGGCAAAACTGTCCCCACGAAATACCTAGTTCGCGAATGACCACCAGATGAGTTTCCCGCAAGCAGAATTTGCGCAAGCAACACGAAGCAGTTCGCCAATGACTACCAGATGAGTTTCCCGCAAGCAGAATTTGCGCAAGCAACACGAAGCAGTTCGCCAATGACCAGATCAGTTTCGCGCCGCTTGTTGAAAAGTTCCGCAGTAGGGTGTGAATGCGTTTGAGAACTTCGGGAAAAAAAAAAAAACCTGCTATTAAACAAGTGTGTTTGTAATTTCGTAGAAACATTTCTTAAAATCACTTGTTTTTGCCTTAAACGGAAATTAAAACCTTGTGAGAAGAGCGACTTTTCTAAGAAATCTGAGAAAGCGCCACGTCGCAGAAAGATGTATACGTGGGTTTTCATAGCTTGGCACTTGACGTAAACCAGCAGTTACGGTGTCATGCAATTGAAAGCTTGAACGCCATCATGGTGATGTTAAAGCTTCCGATTTGATGAAAACGCCAACAACTGATTTACGTTAAGTGCCAGGTTATAAAAACCCAAGTAAAGAATTAGCCATATATCTACCTCCCCGCCTCTTCTATTATTGTTCATAATTGCTAGAGGTAACGCTTTTATAATCTCAATCTACAAAATTTGCCTGCTACGAAACAATGCCTCGAAAATAATCGGAATTGACCTAATTGTTTGAAACAAATGATAAACAAAAGTTATGTAACCTACAGGTTATGCGAAGTTCGAGGAGAGTATTCAAATAATCGTTCTCCATGCTATTGCGGTAGTTGGTCGATTCTTCGCGAAAGGCACAATAAGGCTTAACAATCAAAATCTGCTGATAATTTACGTTTGCACATAGTTTTTATTACGTGGGAGCGAATATTTTCGTATCACATATTTCCCAAACATTCGTTTTCCACCTGTAGTCATATTACAACTTGTGTTAGGTGTAGGTACGGTGAAGGGATGGTACATGAAGGTACATGGTGAAAACCGATGGGTGAGCTATTGCACATCGTATCCATCAGCGAATTAGCTGCAGGCATGAGTTTGCTTCACAATATTAGCTGGAGTTTTAAAAACAGCCAAATACCAAAATTAACACGTTATAAGTCATTGAAATAAAAAAGGTTGCATCTTTTATTTCAATTACAGCTTCGTGTTATTTTTGGCTGTTCTCTGTTCAAAATAATCATTTTATGCCACTTTCAAAATATTTCTGAACACTTATCACTCTCCATGCAACATGGCGGCCAGCATCTGAGGTGGCTTTTTAAACGAAGTGCCCGTGTTGTGGTCACGTGGTTCGTAACGCAAACTGGTGCTGCTTAGAACGAGCAAAAATCGGTGCGCCGGACCTATATCTACATCACCTACATCTTCCCACCGTGCACAAAACTCAGGAAAATGTGGGCAGAATATACCTCCAATATATATAGTATGTCATACTCTGTTTTAACTGTTTTTGATGCGGAAGAAAGGAACAAAATTTTAATTTATAATTTTTATTGTATTTTATTTACAGTTTTCACTCACTTTAAAAACTATTTTAAGTGCAATAAGTCCGAAACTCAATAATCTTGCAATTTCTGTATTGTTCATGGTTGTGTGGCCTTTAAAGAAAAGTATTTTTTAAAACCTGTACTCTACTACTTCCTTTGGCCGGTCAGATGGCTGAGATTGTTTGAGCAGTAGTGCCGTAACTGCCTCGGATCAGGAGACCGCGGGTTCGAATCCCGCCTCGGACATGGGTGTATTTGTGTACGTCTATATGTGTGTGCTATCCTTTCATCCATCATCGTCGTCCGTACCACCAGGGCTAACAACGTTGGAGAATGAAAATCGGAATTCTGCTAAAATGCTGATCCGCTCCAGAAATGTACTTGCACCTGCTGAAGCAGGGATGTTGAAGCGTGGTTCGAGTTGGCCTATAAGCGGGGAAAAAACACTTCCATTGACCCTCAAAAGTGGGGGTGCTAGCTTGACGTCAAATTTTGTACTCAACTATAAAAATTACAAAACGGGTTCCAATGAAGCACTTTTCACGTACATTTCACGATTTTTAAAACACATTTTGAATCAAATTTCAAAGTTGAAATTAATAACGCATTTAAACACTATTGTGAATTTTTACATATAGTAATTTCAAAATTTTATCTAGTCTCTCAACTGAGATATTAGTCTACAAACACGAAAAATTGCGAGCGGTTGAAATCGGAAGTGTCCGCCATTGCCCTCCCCCTTCGCAGAAATTCAAAATTTAACTAGTCTACATTTTTCTACTGTATATGTACCAATTCTACAACAAAATAAATAATTTTGTACTCAACTATAAGCAATTCAAAAACGGGTTCCAATGAAGCACTTTTCACGTGCATTTCACGATCTTTTTTAACATATTTTGAGTCAAATTTCAAATTAATAATGTAGATTAACATCATAGTGAACTTTTACATGTATTAATTTGTGCTGTATGTTATCTGATTCTCTTTTCTGTTCACAGCCTTTGTGTGATGGCACCCACAAAAATCCTCACATGAACATTAAATTGAAACCTGTCAAGTTTACTGTTACTGAGAGTAAGGAATATTGGTTGTGCAATTGTAAACAGACTTCAAACCGTCCTTTTTGTGATGGTACTCATAAACGAGAGGATATACAAGCAGCTGTAAAATAATTTCAGTTTTAGGTTTTCACTACGATATTTTTAAATTAGTTGGTGTTTTGCCATATGTATTTGTTATGATTTTGCTGCATGATATATAGATCTATTGAACAGAAAATTGTCATTTATATACCGTAACTAAGTCATAATAGCAACTATGTATTAATTTATTCATAAAATTTAGTGGTCAGTAAAAAACTGAAGTATAAACAGTTTCGTGATATACCTTTCCAGTGGACAGTAGTATTTTACTTGTGTACTAGCTGATTATCTGACGTAGCTCAGGTATTTAGACATACGAATAAAATTAAAATGTAGTTGACATTTGGGTGTGGAGGGGGCTTCTTTGCCGCATACTGCACTCTCAACACTAGGCAAACAGAATAATGGAATGTTAGAAACACGAAACAAGCTCATAACAGTTGTTCTCTGATTTTAGATGACAGCAATGTACAAATACCGAAGCTTCTAATTTGCTGTTCCCTGGGTTATGGCATTGGCATCATCACAGTGCCCTGAAAAGACAACTACATTCTAATTTTATTTTGATCTTAACCACAGTCGTCTATTATGCTGCCTTGTTCCATAGCATGCACACCTCTCCAACCTGTCAGGTCAGCCCTCCACACATCTCCCCCCCCCCTTCCATCCCTTTCCGCACTAGTATTTATTTTAAAGTAAACACTTTTATTTGTAACATATAAAAATACGTATATCAGCCATTTATATATTATTCATATATAGATACACACATTGTATAAGATTTGTTTTAAGAGATTCCCACTACAAGTTATAAAACGTAAAGGAATCTTTATCTTACTCGTTCTAATGACTGAAAAAGAGATAATGATACTTCTTTGCCAAAACTTTACTTCAACCCAATCCGTTGTTTCCATTACTTGTTTAATGCTATGATTCTTTCCTTTTCATTAAATATGTTGCCCTCTTCTACAAATCTTTAGTTGTGACATTTTAAGGGAAGTCATTCAAATGATCTTACACACCTACAAGTGTTTTTACTACGCTTCGTTATATTTGAATAAATAACCTGCAATATTCATAAGGAACTATTTTTGGGTTTTGTGATACACAATAGATACAAAAAAATAACACTTAACAAAAACAAGAAAACCCCTAAACAAATTTGTATCCTATAACATCCACCAAACAATAAGAACAACTAAACTTGGGGGGAAACCCCTTGCCTGGCAACACTGCCTCCGCCCATGGGATTACTATTTGAAAGTCCCAGAGCACCGCTGCGATTAGGGCACACCAGCGTGCAGCACCCATAGCCAAGAAATCCGAAGCTGAGAACATGTGGGATTGTGTGTTCTAATGATGGGTTCGAATCAAAGAAAACGCTTAAACTAGTGGGGCTACAACAATATATCCTTTCTCACGATATTAATGGCGATGTAATATTATAAAAAAACAATTTTTATCTTACTCTCCAACAACCATTTGAAAAATTCTTGAACAAAGTGTGATAAATAAATAGTTTTTTAAATTCAAACGCTTAAACAAAAACAGCTTTCTGCCATTGAATTCAGTGTATTCACGTTCTACATGCACGTACCGACGATGCACGATGTATATTGTAGTCGTAAATAAAATCATTAGTTTATATTAACGCGAAAGATAAGGCAGCAGTCATTATCGCCTTCTGTTTTCAGTGGAGCATTACAATTCGTATTCCAACCGTTAATTCATATGGGATATACATTTTACCAATTAGCATTGTTGATGCCTTTGCTTTTTTTCTGAAGGGAGTACAATAGAATTTTGTTCACATAATTTAAATTTGACCATGTAAGTAAAAGTGTAAGAGGAATGATCAATTCTGTTTTTTGTTAGGCTATCAATGTTACCATTAGTACATTCCATGTGTGTGTGTGTCTATATATATATATATATATATGTATATATATATATATATATATATATATATATATAATATTTCATTATCTTCAAACTATTTTAGCAAAAATGAGACCTGCGCCATTCTTTTAAACGTCCTTCAGAATGCCCAACAACAAAATTTGATGGGTGATCTGGGCTGTCCGGGTGACGCCGCGTCGAAGGCTGAGTTGCCGACGTTTCGACCATCCTGTCGTAGTCTTCCTCAGGGCTGGTATGCGCCGTGATTGTCAGCGCTCGTGTTTATATTCAAGTCTAGGCCGTGTGCTATTGGCTGAAGCAGCGGCCAATCGGAGGCCGCCAGTTAGCAGCGCGGGGGGGTCAAATCGGGTGGCGCGTGATCGGACGGTGGTTTGGCATCTCAGCCTTCGACGCGGCGGCACCCGGACAGCCCAGATCACCCACATGACTCTGGTCGCGAAAGCCTACGACTTCAACAAAATTTGATCAAAATCAATGGCGCCATTATTTTTGAAAATGCCCCAGGGGCTTCATGTAATGTACCCCCCAAAATTAAAATATCGGTTTCAAGTTCAAGGGGCCGTGACATAAGCCAGATCAAGTTGGGAATGCCAATTTTGGAGAAATTGGCTGAACGTTTTGGGCGCTAGCGTTTTTTACAGACGGACGGACGGACGGACGATTTGCCGTCAATCGATTTTCCTGTATCAAGGACCCATAAAACATACATTCTGGCTACACCAAGTGTTCCAGGATTTCCCCCTTAAATTTAGAAAGTGTATTTATCCACTTTTTGGTTACTAGAGCCCTGTAATAATAGTTTTTCTGCCGAAAATTCGAACAAAGAAATAAAGATTAGTATACAGCTACGGCCAGAAATTGCCAGGACAGTTCTACTTGAACGTGAAGGTTGGCGCTGGCACTCGCCATTCTGGGGGGGAGAACATCGCCACCTCCCGGGTAAACGTACACTACACTTACGGGACAGGTGGACTTTGTTGCCGCGCCCGGAATTAATGTAAACAAACGTGCGAGTGGGGCACACATTGGACAGTGCGCTCGAAAATATTTGAGATGAGGTAGTGTTTTGTTTATTTTTTAACGTAAAAAAAAGGTAAAAAACGTGGAGCGTCCACCAGCACGAGGGCCAATGCTCGCTGTACGAGTATACAGAAACAGAAAGAAGTTGCTGTAGCTTATGACCTGACGCTCACCTCTGCTGTCTGTAAATGCCAGCCACGGTTGTCTTGATAGGAGTCAAAGGCACAGGGTTGCCAAAACCAGAACAAGTGCTCCCATACATGGGTTGTGAGTTAAGATAAAGACTCTACCAGTGTCGGACCCAGGTAAAACAGGGCCTACTCTTAGGTTCAAGGTATTGCGACTGTAAGAAATATATTTCCGATACCTCGTAATAGTTGAAACAAAGATTAAAAGCAGCATCTTCCTGAAGAACAATTATTTTCTACTTCGGAAGCTTATGTAACCATGTTTTTAAATAAATAAAGGTAAGCAATTCATTTAGGTTTTATAACAAGCTTAATTGCATAAAATTAAATAATAAAGACAGCTTTTTCCACTATTGTTTATTAATTACAGGCTGATGAATTCGAATTTATTAAAGGATATTTGTATTATTTAAGGTTCTAACATTCCTTGTGTTTCCTATAAAAAGACCTGGATAGAAGTTTTGCGGACGGGACCCCACTCATTTCGTTACCATACTGCCCAGAACATTGCGACAGAGGGTATTACAGGAAGAGAGACTCTGCTCCTTCCATTAGCAAAATGTGTCTCATTTGTGCTCTGAAGACTTCGCGCCTCGAGTGCATTACTGTAGGTGGTTTTTGCGGATTAAATGTCCCTGGGTTACCTCAATACGTTCTATTCATTAACGAGGCTGCATATTCTGGAAATCCGAACTTCGGAAACAGTCACGGCCCGATAATCAGTGGACATCAAGTGCGTGTTTTTAGAAATATTTGGGGTGGGAACATTTGATTGGACCTGGGTCTCCAAATTTTTTTCTTCTTGGAGCCGGGCAGAAGTTTTAAGAGACTCAAGGTCCAAAAATTAAATTTCATCATAAGAGGGAATTTATTACCTTTTTGTGAAATTAAATTTTGAGTAAATAACGGCTACACAGTTGCCAATTCACGAATTAATTCTTAAAACACTTATGAGCCCACAATTCTTGGCAATATTTACTACAATACTCTTTGAGAGCTAAATTTTTATAATTTCAAAATGTAATTACATTCATTACTTTTTTAAGCAGAAATAATAATTTTAAAACTTCCATCAATGAGAGGAATGAAATTATTTTTTAGACTCTAACAAGAAGTTAATTTGTGGCTCAATTTTTCTTTCATCTTTTATTAAAATGCCTCTCGTATGTGGACCATAAAGTGTGTAACAATGGTATAACATTATTTTTTCTTGTAATTAAATATTACAGTATGTTTCACGATTCAATTGAATTAGAATGTACTTGGGTTGGCAGGCCACCTACAGTAATGCCAAGGGCTGGATGTGGCCTGAGGGCAGTAATGGGAAGCCCCTGGATTATACCGTAGTATATTTCGATGCCCTGCCCAGCTCACGTTCTGAAGGGACTCTGCATTCTCTCCTGAAGGAGGCGTCCCATGTCGGTACAGATCGTTGGGGGCCATACACACTACTCAGCCAGCGTTCGGAAGTAGTATCTGTTTAACATATACGTCGGTGAAGCAATAAGCCAAGTCTGTGCCATTGAATTGAATTGAATTTGCCTTATTTTTACGTGTCGAGACTCAGGCCCGCTCTTCCGTCTGACCACGGAAATTTCGCTATGCTCCTTTCATCAACTAGCAGAGAAAGGAGGTATTTCTTGGGCGAGAAAAGGCGATTTGATTTTAGCTCAGAGGCTACGTCATTTAGGCTTAAGGATCTTTTACATGCAAGTAAATTACTAACATGGGACAGCCGGCTTTACTTCCCCATTTATTGGCCTCCGAGGACGCCATATTTGTATCCTCCCCGATTTTTTTTAGAGAGGCAGCGCCACATCGTGTATCGAAGCTCTTGGTTGCCACTTTGAGGAATTTTTGTAGTTCAAGCTGAATAACAACGATTTTTAGCGTAGCGTATTTTCATTAGCGACTTCTCGCCGTCCCCTGATGTTAGTCCTACTGCACAGCATCGATGCAGTGTGAGTTGCCTACTCATCAGGCGCTGGAAGTCAGAATTTACGTAGGAATGGTTATACCACGGTATGTAAACGTTAGTGTAACGAAAATGTTTCACAGTCACCTGAACTGACGCAGTAACAATTGCCTGAACTGAAATAATGTTTATATATTGTACCAAGGATTGTATCATCTGTCGGAACGGAACAAAAAAGTGAATAAATCTTATTGCCATACATAGTAAATTTCTTCCTCTAAAACATGGTAGTTTCACATAATCGGGGTATATCAATTTTAGAGAAATCTAACGAACTCGAGGCTTTGGGAGTTTCAACCGTTTTTTTTTTTTTTTTTTTTTTTTTTTTTTTTTTTTTTTTTTTTTTTTTTGAGGGTACTTTACATGATCCTCAAAAACATTTTCAAAATTTTCTAATTATGCGCGAAATATAGTAATTTTGTGTAAGATTTGGAACAATTTTTTTCTCTAAAACGGCAACACACTTTTTTTTTTTTAATTTCTCCTTGTTTGTATCAAGAGGCGGTAAAAAAATTGGCGCTGCTCTCATTTTCGACTAACTGCATTTTCGGAAATTGCAAAAAGTTATTTCAAAACTACAACATTGAAGATAGAGGTTTTGCCTTTAACAAAGTCTGTTTAAAAAATACAACACTTTAAAAAACATCAAGTACAGTTTTATTTATAAAACGAGTAGTTTTCAAGTAATTTGTGCTTGAAATTAATGCAATTTATAAAAAAATCTCAAAAACCGCCCCAATTTTTAAAACAAATTTCCATGGTACTCTTAAAATAATTGATATTTTTTGTTGAACTTTCATACTTTTCGAAAATTTCAAATTTATGGTAATGCGAGAAAGTATGAGCTGTTGTAGCACCACTAGTTGATTTATGCACTTTTTATTTAAAATAATTAGAAATGTGAATTATAAAGAAGTGTTTTATTAATTGAATTTTATGACCCTGCTGGTATTGTATAAGATAACTACATAAAAATGTTAATCAAATTTCCCATTTACATGATAAATTGACGTAAAATATGATTAATGACATTTCTTTGGTGTAAATGTAATTAACTGTGTGGTAAGAAGTTTGGTAATGAATGAATGATAACAATGAGTTGGGCCAAAGCAATAATTATCCTCTTTTCACCAGGAGAATGTATAGAAAACAAAAGGGAGCTAAGACAGTAGGATCCTTTATTTCAACAAAAGTTCACCTGCCCCATATGTTTGCAGAGTTTATTTCACCATCCAAAATAAATAATTTTTATTGGTAAATTTGAATTAAATATATTTATAGTGTTTGAACAAAAAAACAAAAAAAACAAAAAAATGCATGGCTAGGGCAAGTTGCCCCAGCTTCTTTCCCTTCCTATTATCTCTTCATTTCACAAATTCAAAATAAACATTTTCCTCCCCCCATGTATTCAAATGCAGAAGGTCTGTACTTCATGGTTTGACATAATGTTTATAGATAGTAGCAGGAAGTATTTATACAACTGACAATTCTTTGGATTATCATTTCTTAATTACATTCCCCTTGGACTTTCAAAAATATCAAAATGATGACAATTTCTATACAGTCTTCCCCCTTTATAAATACTCATTCAAAGGCCCTTATCTTGAGTGTATTTTGATTTAATTTCAATAACTGATCAAGTTAATTTTTCATAATATTAAAATTTCACATTATTGCTAAACTACCCAGGAATATGTTCATTAATGATATTTCAATTTCCAGCTTTAATCACACTTTTTTGCAAATCATTTTAATAATGTTGACAAATTTGGATATATTCATTAGAAAAGCAAAACTGACACAAAAATATCTGACAGAGCAAGAGGAGTGGAAAATGAATCCTTAGAATGATTAAATATAAACAAATAAATTGTACTTGTCCTCATTGTATGTATGTGTGCTGTGGATTAAAGTCAACACAACCTGACTGCAATTATTTTTAAATTATATTTAATAAATTTTAATACATTATTTTTAAAATACGTCTTCATAATATTTATAAATTTCTCAAAATTAATTGTTTTATAAAAAGAAACTCCACGAAAATAAGTGGGGGAATTAAACATTTTTGAACTAATTGTGTCAAAAGACACGCTTTTATAATACATGTCAGCCTTTTATAATACAAGTATAAAGAAATGTGAGAAAATTATTGTTGCATTATTGGTAGCACTGAAAACATCTTTTGTTTATGCCGCGATTGCCCTCTGGAGAGCGCTGGATCTAGTCAACGAATTTGCAAGATGACGTTTTCGTTTCCGTTGTGTTGTATACTCTATGATACATATTGTGAAACCATCGATTCACTGTCAGGGGCGTCGTTGTATTGTGCGTTATATAATTTTGTGTGTTGTTTTCGTGAATTAAAATGTCGTTCTTCGTTGGAAATCCTTTTGCTTCGCCCGTGGGGCAACGTATTGAGCAGGCAACAGATGTATCGTTGCCATCAGAAAATTGGGCTCTCAATATGGAAATATGTGACATCATCAATTCCACGGAAGACGGCGCAAAAGATGCCATAAAAGCCATCAGGAAACGTCTGCAGCAGAATGCAGGAAAAAATTACACCGTTGTCATGTATACATTGACAGTTCTGGAAACTTGTGTTAAGAACTGTGGCAGAAAGTTTCACGTCTTGGCATGCAACAAAGAATTCATTCAGGAGCTTGTAAAACTAATTGGTCCCAAGAACGATCCGCCTACTGCAGTTCAAGAGAAAGTATTGAGTCTCATTCAGAGTTGGGCTGATGCCTTCCGGAATGATAGTGAACTTGCTGGAGTTGTGCAAATGTACACTGATTTGAAGCAGAAGGGGATTGAGTTTCCTATGACAGACCTGGATTCTGTGGCACCAATCCACACTCCTCAACGGAGCGTTCGCAGTGTCGACCCTCCAGTGAAAACACCAGTTTCACCATCTATGGGAATACCTGTCTCTGGACTTCGGACACCTAGCCCAGTCCATGCAGTACGGCCAGAGCCACGCAGCCCACAGCAAGCAGCTGGAGCTGTGGCACTTTCCCCTGAGCAGCTAGCGAAGTTGCAGAGTGAATTAGATGTTGTGCAAGGAAATATGCTGGTTTTGAGTGAAATGTTGAGCGAGTTGACACCTGGCAAAGAACATCCTAGTGACATGCAACTACTGCAAGAATTACATGAAACTTGCCAAGCAATGAAACACAGATTAGTTGAATTAATTGGCAAGATAAATAATGACGAAATCACTGCTGAGTTATTGCGAATTAATGATGAGTTAAACAATGTTTTTTTGCGTTACAGCAGGTTTGAAAATAATAGGAGTCAACCTGTTCCAGCTGCAGTTGCTCCTGAAAGTATTGATCTCTTGTCTGGGAGTCCTGCTTTCCAAGAATTGTCTTTGTTAGATACTAGTCCAACCCTTGAAGCAACCAAATTGCCACCATTGACTGAGAAGCCCATAGCTGCTAAGATTGATAAGGAAGATGAATTTGACATGTTTGCACAGTCTCGAAACACTGGTTATGATACATCAAAGAAAGATAGAAGCTTACTCCAAGATGCCCTGGAACCAGAGCAGGTGAATGGTTCTCTAGGTGCAGTGGCACAAAATACCAGACAACCAGTTGCAGCACCACCAGTGCTGTCTGGTACAGAGAGAGAATTTGATGAGATGGCTGCATGGTTAGATGACAAACCAGGAGCTGTGCAGTCAGAAGGAACAGGTGGCGTTACGGAAGAGTCACTTACAAGCGGTGAATTTGAGCGATTCTTGGCTGAGAGAGCTGCCGCAGCAGAAGCTCTTCCCAGTATCGATTCTACAAGACCTGGGTCTACTGCCACAACAAGATCACATCATCCACGTCAGCTGAACAAAGAAGCTGACTCAGAAAGTTCTCTCTTTGCGTTGTGATTAGATGATTTGCGTTGATCTTTATTTTAGAATAGTGTTTATACATGAATCATGTAAAAAAGAAGCCTATTGTTTGTACATATAATAAGCAAATTAAGTATTTGTGTGCTATTTGTCAAGGAAGACTGATCTTATCTTATGCTTGATACACTTATCCTATTAAATGTGAGTGAAGATACAGTGCTGATGAAGTACTGATGCAATTTTTTGAGCTCTTAAATGTCTGTTAAGAATTATAATTCTGATTCAGTTAATCACTTAACACAGTTGAATAATATAAAGTGTGATGCTTAAGACTGACAACAGTTATTTTATACTTGTTTAAATGCAAAAGCTTCTATACATATATATAAAAATATTATTCACATACACCAAGAAATAAGCTGTAGTTATTTGTTATTTAGTGGCTCAAGATTTGTGGCACATAATTAAGAAGATTTTTGTGAGATTTGATATGAATATTTCTTGAAGATTGGGAGAGATTGCTGATCAGCAATGAATAATACAGAGTGTAAGGTGAGTGGTCGCAGTGATCCAAAAATTAGTTTTAGATTAAAATATCTTAATGATGTGTCATGTGACTATATGACTCATTGTTTAGAGAAGCTGATAAAAACCTGTCCCATTATCTGCTTACATGATTTAGAGAACCTCTTGAAATAGTCCACTTTGTTTGTGTTTACGATCTTATTTTGATAGGCTTCTTCAGATATGTGTTTCCATGCACTCAATGTATTCATGGAAAAACAATGGGTCTTGCAGGGTGGCCACTTTTTGGGAAGACGGGAAAAATCAGGGAATACAATTGCTCTAGAAAAATCAGGGAATTTGTAGAAGAATCGTTATTAGTCGTATTTATTTGAGGATGAATTCTATAAGATAACTAGATAATTTTCCTTAAATAAACAGTCCAGTAATAAATTGTGGTCCGTTTTCATTTCTTGCGAAAAAATAAAACTTTTATCACAGAGACATCAGGAAGCTGACAAATTAGCGTCGTGCTTGCCTTAATATGTAAAAAAAAGTGTGACATACTGTACAAATCTTATCAGTGAAACAAAGTAATTGCTTGGGAAAAGTCAGGGAAATTCATTCCACCATTGGAAATGAGTATCCATGCTGTCTTAGGAGGAGAAATTGGATAGTTTGATATTGGCCTTTTCATTAGATATAATTATGCCAAAGAACTATTCTTTTTTACTGTAAATTTTCTTCTGGAAAGAATCTGTTTATTAGAACTTGATTTTGGTCTATACCCACTATAATAAATTATGGAAAAAACATGACATAAAATTAATGAAGCTACTACATGACATATAATGATTAATACCTTTTCTCTTTAATGTAAAAGAAAATCAAGGATTATCTATTTCTTCATATTTAATCTTTATTACAATGATGGACTGAAGTCTTGTATACAGCACAGCTTTCAGAAGTCGTTTAAACAGGCACTTGGTGCCGTTCCGGCGTTTACAAGGTAGTTAGAATTCTGGAGTCTTTTTGAAAAGTGCTTGCTTATAAATGAATTGGTGATTATTCGGTCGGTATACCCAAGGATGTTTATAGTGAATGCGAGGGCCGAAGGCCAGAGCCTCACCGTGACTTGGATCCGGGCGAGCAAAGCAAGAAAACTTGCCTTTGAACGTAAATTGACTTTACAATATGGAGGGGACAAAGCTTATTAAGCAACACATGAGAATGGCCTATCCGTAATTTTTTTTCAAAGCGGTTAGCATAACTTGAGGGAGGGCTTAAGAAGACCCCCCTGCGAGAGGGTGTACCGTGTATCCTACTTTAAGCCAATGATGTTTTGGGAATGGATATATTCTCAACTTCAGTCAAATTTATTACAAAAATTATAAAGAAATACTTTTTGTGGACAATTTAATAAAATAAACCAATATAGCACAAAATAAAAATTGACATTCAGAAGCAAGGTGAAGAAATAATTAATCCTTAATTGTTCTTTATATTAAAGAGAAAGTATTAATTATTATCAATTTTCACTGAAGAGATTATACAACATGTACTGAATTTAAAGTGAACATCAAATATTCAAAATCACATTTTGATATTCAAATTCTCAGAAGAAAATTTATCATATTAATTATATCTAAAAGTTTGTTGTACATCAACCTCTTGTATGTGCATTCCTATTGATGAACAGAGTCTGGAAAAAAATAGAGTATGAAGTGGCAAAATATGTACAAAAATATATAATGAATATGATTAGAATGTGTAACAAATGTGTTAGAAGGGATATACTAAGTAATATAAAATGCTCCAATTTATCGGACATTTACAAACAAAATAAATTTACATGATTTGAAAATATATTAATAAAGTTATGAAACCAACTTTGTCCTACATGATTATTCTTTTTTTAATGTACACTTTTATCTTTGAAAGCAATGATCGCCATTGTACAAACATGGGATTGACAGGCAAAAAAATCACTACAGCATTGCCAACATAGTGCGATCTATTTGAAACAATCAAAACCTCTTGTGAATTGAGATTGAGGATCAAGAAACACATCTCTGATACGTTCTACACCTTTCAGTGCATCAGTGATCATGCAATCTATCCAATGCAGGCAGAGGTTAATGCAAGTAGCTTGCATTTTCTGACCCTGTTTTAATGTGGTGCTGTGTTCCACGTTTGTCACACACATTCCGTGTCCTGTCACACACATTTCTGAATATGAGTAAGGAAAAAATGTTGAATTTTTAAATAAAAACTCATTTTGAAAATTCATTTAACTATTTAGAATTAAGAAAATTCATTTTATGAAAAAATTTCAAGAAGAAGAATAATATAAATAAAAGAGAATAATAAAAAGTTAAGTAAAATTTAAGCAAAATATGTAATGAAAAAATTGGATATTTTGTTAGAATTACCCTGTTACTCCAAGATCATGATTTTAACAACTGCTCACAGAAAGACAAAAAAATATTAAATTACATTAGAAACCAGATTTCTAATAAAATCTTATCTAAGAAAGAACTCTTACACTATTTTATAACCATTTATTAGGCTTATTTGAGGACTTGTATACAAGAGAATGATGTACAACAAACTTGAAAAACTACGGTAATTAAATAAATTTAATACGGTATACACTTTTAATATCTATTGATGAGTCATGTAGTTGGCATCGCAAATGGAATCTTTCTATTATTTATTTAACATCTTAATAAAAATTTCTGTATTCCATGATCATGGTGGATAGGGTGTCAACAGAACTGTAAACACTGGGGAAGTTGGAGACATTGAAATTGCTGAGAAAAGCATATAAAATGTTGGAAATTTTGGGTTCAGTCAAGAAAAATTATATACTATATAATTACATTGTGTAAATTACTACAAAATATAAATTACATTGTGTAACATTTGAAATCACATTTTAATTATTTTGAAATAATTGAAAATTGGTGTCATTGAGCTGAATACTTTTTTCTACTATTGTAGACAAATCTGGATTTCTTTATACTTCTATGTGTATGAGTGCAGTTGGTCATACCTTAAAAAATTGAAAAATGTCACATTACTGTGCGAGAAAAGACTTTTTCATTGTAGGTAGGTTGCAACAGAAGTAAGATAATTAACAGCAAAGCAACACTAAATTTCATTCCCAATAATTATTAACATATAAATAGTAAGCAACTGTTATTAGTGAGTAAATAATATATTTTGATGAAACTTATTACAGAATTTTCACCAATGGATACTCAATAACACAACTCATTATAAACCTTGTAGTTAATAACAAATATTATAGTTAACAAACAATATTGTAAAACTCATTGATCTACTTCTTAGAGTGATAGTAATGGGGCTTTCTGACAGCATTTTCCCACCACCTACGGACAGTTTTCTGCTCAGTACCTACCCCCAGCAATGATAGGGGCAAATGCCAAGAACTTCTCTGTCAGAGTCAGAGACTGTATGGCTCTATTGCCCTCCTGACTATATTAGGATACATAGAAAAACGATGAAAAACAAAACAACTCATATAATAAATAAACTTAAAATAGCAATGGTTATGAATGATACAGTTAGTGATACTTTTTTCTTTTTCATTAAAATAGGCCCAACAAAACCTTTTCAATAATCTAAAAAAAAACTCCCGTTGATGTTCACCAAATTTTGAACTGGTGGTATGTTATCTTAATACCTTTGGAGATTTCGGGTTATAAATTAAAACTTTAGCTTTTGCAGTTTTCAGTAATTCCTGAGAAGTGTCAGTATCGCTGTTATCTGCTTTGAATTCAGTACTTATTGCCACTATGTACAGAATAGGAACTCATAAGGTTCAACAATGCTTTGCTACAGTATGTCATGACACCCGGAGCTGAGATGCAAAGAATCATTTGTAATTAGAGCATTTTATATGATTGTTGAAAAAGTGTTTATATTTCATGGGCAAAGTATTTGCGTGGCTTAGACTGCTTTTCTACCTTAACCTCTTTATCTCAGGGGAGAAAATCCACAACACACGAGAAAGTGGATCATGCAGATAAGAATTTTTTTGATATACTTAATATAAAAATAACTATTTTGCACATGCCATTACAGTATAAAATGTTTTCACTACCCGCCCGCACTGCTTGTTCTCATTGTCCATCTCCACTACCTCTTGTTACTGTGCGACTTCTCTCTGTCCTTACCAAACACCACTCGTTACCTACACTGTGGCTTTTTTATGACTCCTCACATTTGCCATCTCTGTCGCTGAATGAGGACATGCTCTTGATAAAATTATGAAGACTAGAGATAAAAACAAAAGTGATTCGTATAAGCACTTTTAATATTCGTACTGGGGGACTTAACAGAGTGGGGAAAAGTTTGGGGAATTCCAGAAGGTCAGATTTGTTGACTCCCAGAATATAGAATTTCTATAAAACCTTCGCAAAAGATCTTGAAATTGTGATGATTTTATAGTGTTCAAGTGGTTTCCAGAGTGAATATAGTAAACTACCTTTGTTTTAGCTGTCTCATAAGTAAATTATAGTACCCTCTTCTTTATTGATATTACTTATTAAACTTGTCAGGTCTTCGCACTTCGTTATATAGCACGTTCTACATATACTATACCTACAGTTGTGGTCAGGTTCAGGAAAAATATGTGCCCTACAGGTACTGAGATGGAAGCCTTCCGAAGCTGTTCTAAGGAAGATAAGTCTCAGTTCATGGTTTCTCTCAGTTCACTGTTGGTTTATCAAAGCTTGCAGTGCGTGGAAGTCTTATGGAGCTCTTTTATTGTTTCCTCCTTGCTGGGCATTGATGATAGTAGTACAGATGTTTGGATGTCCTCCAAAAGGAAGGTCTCTTGAGCCAGCTCTTTTGTCTTTCTGGATCTGGAGTTCCTGGAGTTTTCGTCAGAAATGACAATTTGATCTATTTTAGTTTTCCCTTTTTGTACTGAGAGGACCTCCTCTATTATGGTTCTATACCATATGTTAGTGCTGGCATTACTTTAATTTTAAATAGTAGTTGTCGACAATGCTAGTAGAGTTGCCTAATAATGCTCCTTGGAAGTCATAGAGGTTAAACAACTCGAGAAACTGCATGTTCCAAGATGAATGACCATGTAGGAATCCTGATGATCTAATGATGCCAAGGCAATGACTTATGATGACTGTCTAGGTTGATGGAGAATTAATTCATGTTTAATGCCAGTACGTTGTTAGAGAACGTTGTTACAAAAACCATAACAGTATTTGTGTTATTATTATTTTCAAAGAAACAAATAAACCTACTTCATAGCTCCGTACAATGACACTAGACTGAGATATCATATTTTGTTACTTCCTTTTTTGTTAGTGGCTTTTTTGCAGCAGTAATTGTTTTCTCTCAGATGTATTCCAAAACCTGAACCTGTAATTTGGATGGTTAGACTTAGGTATTTAAAACTAATTTGTTTAGATCTTTTCCCAAGCAATGAACATACAATTTTTGTGTACGTAGTCATTTACATTTACGTCTTTTTTAATTGCCTCTATTATGTCATGTGTGAACACATTGAATAAAATTGGGTGCAAAAGGATCTCCACATAGAACACCTTTCTGCTCTTATCCACGTTGTTGTCACCTTGTGTTTAATTAGTAAAGTATTGTTTTGACTTGGTTTTTAGTGACGTACTAGTTTTTATGGTGTTGCTAATATTTTTTAATTGTGCTAATGTGCTTTATTGATGAAAATAGTTTGCAGAAACCTAAATATTAAATTAGTTTCATTAAGCACTCTTTTGTCACAGTTTTGTGTTGAATGTTTAGACGCTGTTCACGTACATGTTAAGTAGATTGCTATCACTTCATTAGGAATGTGTTAATGTGGAAGATTGGCACTTGCCTTTGTAGATTTTCAAAATTAAAGAACTATTTTCATCAGATTGAATTAAATAACTGTTTGTTGTATGATTTACTGCTTTTATAATTTTTAATGTTGAACATTTTGCCTTTGCAATGCTTTGTAGCAGCATTACAGCTTTGGTCCTCATGTGTCTTTGTGATATTACACCTGGAGTGTCTTGTGATGTAATCCTAGTGAAGGATTGTTGCTAAGAGAAACGGAGATGACAGGTGTGTCAGTAGTTAAATACCTGATATCAGTAGTTAAATACATTATATCTGTACATGCTTGATTCTTTTTGTATATACTATTTCTTATACTATTTAATTATTAGATGAGTAATTAACTGATATTGCACATAGATAGTAATGAAAATAAGTAAATGTTCTTCACTCTCATGCCTCTATTGCAGAACAAAACACTACAAAATAGATCTCTAACTAATATTCTCTCATAAATTTTAACCAAAAAATATTTACATCATATTAGGTTGTTCATTGCATTTCTTACAAAATCAAGGATGTATATTGATTTTCTGACGAGTTCTAATTTCCTAATATACTAGACAAAACAATTATTAACAATCACTATGTGTTAATAAAATTAATTTTTATTTTAAACAATAAGCATGTTCAATATGCATGACTAATTGAAAAGAGAAATCGCAATGTATAAATAAAATTTATGATTGTATGAACTTAGATAATTAAAATGCCATAATTTAAATGAATTGAAACAATTTAGATGATTTTTGAGGACTTTTTTTCTTCTTTTTTAATTAGTAAAGTTAATGTGTGTACGTGTAGCCATAGTGTTTTGATCTAAAATATTATTATTGTTGTGAACGTTATCATAATAAGGGGTTTTTTTGTGACTTAGCAGTATGAACTTGGATTATGAGCATTTTAATTAAAATCTTGTTGTTCTTAACTTTAGTTTATATTTAATGTTTCATGAGCATAATTATGAAAAACATGTAATGATAATGTAGTATTTTTGTCCTTTTTAACCAATTATTGGCCATTGTCCTATTTTGGGGATGGTTTTTTGAATTTAAATATCATGAATTTATTTAAATGGAATTTTTTTTAATTTTTCAAAACTATAGAAGGTATATTATAACGGGATCTAACAACTTTTTGTGAGGAAATGGTAGTTTATGAAAAATATTTTTTAAATTTCGTTAATATTTGGTTTCCATGTTGCTAAAATTAAAAAGTCTCTGAGACACAGTTGCGAGAGTATGTGCTTGGAAGTGACTTGCCTTGTTTGTGTTAAGTATAAACATACATTCCATTATTGGTTTCAACTGATTCTTGGTTTGATATAAGCTGCAGAGAGCGAAATGTATTGCATCCTATTTTTGGAACATTGGCTGGATATGTAGTTAGCTTACCTGCAACACACTGTGCTGTCATATAAGGAACATAACTTATTTTACATAGTGCATAAATGCATAATGCTGAGCGGTTTTATGTCATTAATAATAGTTAGCGGTTTTATGTCATTGATAATAGTTTAATGAGAAAATACTTCTTTTCACATTCTTTTTGTCATTTTATTCATATAGTATGCATAATGAAACATTTTAGAAATCATTACTGATCAAACAAATCAGTGATCTTTCAATCACAAAAAAAGTATTTGTTTTGTGTAAAGCGGTTAATCATTGATGTAATTGTCACTTGTTTAGTCATGATGAGTCAAGTTTAGATGTCAGTAAAAATTTTGGGGAAAATGATTGGAGCATGTCCATTATTCCTCCCGATCCTGATCAACTCACTGATGAAGAAACTCAAAATATAATTTCCCAAACAGAGAAATGCAAGATGTAAGAGAATATTAGAACTGAAAATGGATATTGATAAAAAAGAGCACCCCCGCAAACAAACCAGAATCTACTTTTAGATCAAAATCAAATTGTCCCTTTCCCCCCCCCCCCTTTTCTCTGTCAGTTATGTGGATTCTGTTTGGGGTCAGGTGTGACACTGCACCGAGTGCATCTAGCTTAAAAGTATTTCTTGCATTAATGTTATTTTGAATTATTAATTGAGAAAATAATGCTATTAATTTACTTTGTTTAATAACTTGTAACAGAGACTAATAATGTATCCCGAAAAATATTCTGCTATATCCTCAGAACTCTATCAACTTGAAATATATAAATACTATCAGATTATCGTTCAGAAACCACAACATTATATTATTAAACAGCAATGGGCATATTTTTAGAATTTTTCTCATAATTTAGAAGTGTAATGTGGAATATGTTTGAGGGTGTTTTAGACTGCTTAAAATCAAATTTCATCAAACCAAGAAATCCTTAACAAAACTGAACAGTTTACAACACGTGTAAAACTGAGCGTAAACAGCGAATCTAAGAGGAAAAGTTCATGTGAATAGTTTTCAGTGTTGCAGATCATTATTTGCACCCTCACAAATGACATCAAAAGAGATCTGCAGGTTTAAAAAAAAAAAAAAATCTGATTCTTTATTGATATCAGATTTTTAATATTTAAATTGATTTAAATAAAAAACTAAACTACTCTTCCATCAAATAATATAAGGAGGTTAAAAATAACACCAACTAATCCTTAATATGATGTATTTCTGGTTAGATTTAAATATTCCAGTCTATTATTCTACATAAGAGGTCTGTTTTTATAACTACTTTACATAATTTATGAATTTGGTTCTAATCTTGACCTACTCTATAAGAACTATTTTATTCTTGTGTGTATTCTGTAATATCCAGTCTTTTCTATCAGCTTCTTTTTTATTTTCGGTCATTGGATTCTACAATTCCTTTTTCGTATTTTATAAAAAACTAATATTGTTATTGGTTCTCATTTTATTGCTGTGTCTACCTTATAATTACCTTGTATTGCTATACCGGTATTATGTTGTAATGTAGTATAATAAAATTGTGTAAGCAGTTCATCAGATTTTGTTGAAATGGTTGTTGCAGGATGATTATTGTGGATAATTGATTTTATGAACACCTAGAATGTTCACAAAAATTCATACCAGATCCTGACATTTTGCAACTTGCAGTTACAAAAGTGGTACAATACTTTTTTATAGAATTCAAAATAATCTTCTGCATGATTTCTTAATTATTGAATTAAATATGAGCTTAAATTTCTAAGATTGGTAATTAAGAACTATTCTCCACTTCTTTTCATTTATACACTCTAATTATTCAATTTCAAATTTTGGAATGTCCAAACTGTCATTAACCCTAGAGCGGGCCAGCCTTTTTCATGTCTGTTACCAGTGTGCAGTGAATTCCATACAGCATTCTGTTATTTAGAATTTTGGCAGTTCAGAGATATTACTAACGTTCTTCTTGTAAGTAGATAGTGTCTTCATTTTTCTCTCTTACAGCATTTTATTACATTATGTGTATATTTTTTTATGCCCCAAGTTAGAAAATACAGTACATCTTGTGTGGACCCTTTCTTTTTTCACATTGTATATAAAGTACTAATTTTGCAATCAATTTTCTTCTCTCTACATATTTTTCTGGCCTAAAACTGAAAAGTTTTTAAAAATATTTTAAGTAGACTTTCAATATACAAATATAAACAATTACAAAAAGTAGTTGCAAAAAAATATTTTTCTTATATGGCCTGGTGTGTGCTGAATTTTTCCCCCTTCATTGCGGTCTTCAGAGAATGAAGATTGACAAACTAAACTCCTATGTTATTTTTTTTTTACTTTATCCAAGCAAAAGTGGAAACTAGAGTATTTTAATTGCAAGATTGATAGTTTTGCAGTGTATTCTTGACTCTTCGAGAAAGGAGAGTTAAAGTGCTGGCCCATGAACAGCACACCCACTCTAGGGTTAATAAAGATTGAAAAGGAGCTATTTATTGCTTGAAATTTTGTTGTTGTTTCATTGGTAGAATTTGAAGTAAATGTTGGCATAGAATTTGTATTAAGGTAGACACACTTGTGTTTTCCCACCTTCTCTCCAAGAGACTTGTAGACCTGGGCAAATTAAATGATGACAATTACAAATAATTTATTCCCTGACACATTCAGTATTATCAAATGCTTACTTGGTTATACCCTTTAAACAGGCTTAAGCTGCAAAAGTTATTTCGTCAACTATTTGATTGTCCTGTTACTCTACATTTAGTTATTCTGTAGTATAAAGAAAGTGTTATGGTATATATTTGTAGATAAGCGAGGTGAAATGATTCTGATATATTATTACCTCTTTGTAGTTCTTACTTCATGCATGGTGTCGTGGGCTTAGAAGATTATTGTTATCAAGATGTCATATATATCAGCAGTTATCAAGATTTTCTTTGAGTAGTGCTGTAGATAAATCTTAGTAGTATTGGAAATTTTTTGTTTTAACATGTGGCCTTTGCATTTTTGGCCATTCGAAACAGATTGGAACTTGTACTCTGACGAAAGCGCAATAATGGGCTGTGGAAGTCTTTTCCTTACAAAAATAGTTTACCAAAAAACATGTAACTTCAAGGGAAGGGCGATGTGTAGATGCATTTACCGTCCAGAACCAAAGCAGAGGAATCACCTCAGCATTTGCCCAGAGAATGAAGGGAGACCGATCGTATTCTGTTTTTGTTCCTGTGTCGTGGAAAAATCTTAAATGTCTATTTTCTTTCTTTTGACTGTGTCATGATTGCAAGGAAACATAAACAGACTTTAAAAAAAAGACAATTCATTTCACACTACCGAAATCTTTCGTGGCTAAAACTTATACTAAACTGAAACTCATGCTTTTTTTCCAAATTGCATGAATTAGTTAAGGATCATTGGTACAATTAGGCCTGGTATGTCCAGTAGAGTGGAGGTGTGCCGATGCATGTTTGGCATTAGTGATGAACCTTCCTAAGAGCATGTGCTGCTTATTGTGCATTAACCTACTGCTTCCTTGGCCAATTGGATTTTATGAAGATAAGACTGAACAGCCTGCACAAATATTGTATCCTATTATCTTAACCATGTTAGAGATTGGTTTGCTATAGATAAAATTCTCACAGCTCTACTGGATTCAAAGTCCATCTTTTAGACATTGAAATTTATTTTGGAACATAGAATCACGTATTTAGTTTGGAAAATTATTGGAACTGTGTAAAGTTTTCTTTGATAAAAAAATTGTTTCTATGAATTATCAAATAAATTTTCATTATATCTAATAAATATGAATGAGAATATGAATTTGTTAATAATTAAAAAAAATTGGAATATAGTTTGATTTTTTTTGTGACCAAGAAGAAAATGCTTATAAGTTTATGAGAGTGCCAACTATTGAAAGGGAAAATTAAGATTATAGAGATCACTTTTTCATGAATTGATTTCTTATTAATCCATGATGAATAATGATTAATTGTTTGTTTCAGACGTCTGCACGCACACACACATACCTATTTTCTTCAGATGGAGTGGTGAATCAGGAACTGTAAAGTTCACAATTTAAGTCAGAGCTGCAGAAGCCTTTTGTTTGTGTTGCCTTGAACAGTGAGTTTCCTGAGCAAGAAAAAAAATTGAAAATGACTACTTCAGACACCATAGGAATGTCAAAATATCTATTGCCAACTTGTTAAGTATATATAACCTGAGTTTGGGAGTCTTATTTTGGGTTGTTTTATGTTGGTAGGGAGATAGACAGAACTATGTACCATACCGATACCATACCTATATCCAAAGTGCACAGTATTCGGGTTAGTCTAAAAATATATGTGGCCTCAGTTTGATAGTATCATGGTCTTGAGTTTATAACATGAATTCACAATGAAATATGTGTAAATATATTATAGTATTTACTTAGTATACAATGGAGTAGTTGTCCATTTTATTGTATTTTTTTGTTTTTGAATAATTATTTTACAACGAGTTATGTAGTGAAGTACAATAGGGGAGTAAAAAAAAAGAATATAAATGCATATAAATAAACTTGCACATCTGTGCACCGTCAGTACGAAACCTTTTTTTTTTTTTGTAAACTTGGTTATCAGGGTGGACGTTGATTAAATGGCAGTGTAGATTTGGGAAAAAATATATTAGGGAGTAAAAATGTTTCAAAAGAAATATAATTGTTAAAAAAACTTAAAACTAGTACTACTGAGAAGATGGTCAGGATTTAGTTATTTTACTCTTATGCATTGGAAAAGTGATTAGCAGATTATTACAGGAGAACATATGGTCTTGTTTTAATTTAGGTTTGGGATGTAGAAAGTAAATCCATCATCCACATGGTTTTGTACCCTTAGCTGGAGGGGAATTCATAAACATGAAAATCTTCATGAAAAATGTGATATGGATCCCTGTCTAGCTTCTCAGGTAGCTTGTCTATTGTTGGTTTGCTTGTTCTCCAGTTCATGCCTCTGGAAGGTCAGTCATAGAGAAAGACATTATCTAATTTTGATTAAGTCAGAAAGGCGGTTGGCAGATAACTTCAGTGTCTCCCACTTTTCTAATAGTATTGTTATCACTTGATGTAGAAAATAAGCAATAATCTTTTATTTTGTGAAATAATGTGTTGCTTGAAGTAGTAGAACACATGCAGTTTTATAATTGATTTAATGAGATGATTAAATAGGAAAGATCCCCAAACCACTAAGGTTGTGATGAACTCCCAAGAAAATTTATAGTGTAATTATTAGTTTATAATGTATTTTAATTGACTTGGTTGTGTATTAATAATTCCCATCCCTTAGATATTATTTTGAGTGTGTAAGTAAATGGGAAAATGTTTTATTATGAGTATTTTTGGCCAGGATTTGGCTCAGATGGATATGTTACACTTCCTATTCCATAGTTAGCAGAGCCATATGATTTAAGTAGAATTTATGTCGAAGAAGGTAGTTTCAGTTGGCACTGAAGTTGTGGAGCAGTAACATATTTGCCTTTTTTGGGGCCCCCAAGCATTACATATATTTAAAGTGAAAACCATTGTTTTTGTTTTTTAATTGAAATTTCCCTATTTAGACTTTCCGAATTGAAAAAAAATAATATGTATATTGAAAATCGAGGCTGGTGATCCTCCCATGGAAAGCTCTAATGACATAACTCGGATATCTCACTGAAATAAAGAACTCAGTTCAAGGAACACAAGTTATTCAAAGCAAAACATTTATTCAAAATAAATTAACTAAATAAAACAAAAATAATATGCTAAACAAATTAACTACCGTATTAATCAAACACAAAATAAATAAATACTCTACATGTTTCCTAAACTCTACAAATTAAACTCACTCGATTTTATAAATAATTGGCATTTGTTTTTGAATAAACTTAAATTCCATTTATTACTCTTTTTCAGCCCTTTCAATGCCCTTTAATTTGATTTCATTCATCTTTCAACGATGAATACTGTTATCAAAGTCATTATGTGAGTGCTTTTACAACAAAATGACTATTGTAAATGTTCTTTATTTTGATCACTATTACAACAAAAAGTGTTGTGATAGTTACACTTTTTACAAACATGTAACAATCAATTGTACTAGCTTTAAAAAAATTGTGTGCTGTTAACATTACTTGAAGGCTTCAGTAACAGTACCCTTGAAAGGATGGATATCGGTCTTGATATAGTCTAAACATGAAATGATTTGTCTGCAGTTTGGCAATATCTGGTGGTTCACGAATTACTAAACTTGATACTTATCTTAGTACCCTTCATAAAAACGAACTTCAAGATAAATGTAAAACAAAAGGAGCATCAGATAGGGGAATATATGGGATTTAATAATTTAAGAATTATCAAACTGTGGGTGAAAAGACAAAAAGAAAGAAAGAAAGAAAGAGTATGGGTGAACAGGCATAGCCTGTGCGACTAGCTGCGAGTACAGCATACAGAAGGATTTTGCCTTTTGAAGGCTAGCCAATTTCCTTTGATGACAGAAGGGACACTGTCAAATTGAGGTTGGACTACATGTGTCTTATTTACTGACAATCTTGTACCAAACAAGCAATTCTCAAATAATCCTTCATCGGCTTAGGTGGCTCAGGGCATGAATTGATGTCACTGCTGGGCCTCCAACTGGTAGGTCCTAGGGTTTGACGTTAGCTATGTTGAAATCAGCCACTGTCTGGAGGAGAATTCTAGCTGCCAGGTTCTCTGATCAGTAGATCTTTCTTGTTCCTCCTATCAACGACAGGCTAATGCTGGAGCGAACACACCACCAACCTTTCGCAATCATTCTTTCGTCTTCCGTGTTCTATCCTCACCCCTGACACACACTTACACAAATGTACACTACTAGGATTTCTAATATTTCAATTAGTATATAGCATTGCACTGAAAAAATGTGAAGTTTAGCTGAATACTGAATTGCTCAACTACTTCTCTTTGCTACATTACTTTCTCCATATTCAATCAATTAAACAATTGCCTTTCCAACCTGCCATGATGTCCAAAATCTGGAACAGTGGGAATATGTGGAAAAAATGGGGAAATAAAAATGCAAAAAAATTACAGGGAATGGGTATGTCACATTAAAATAAAACTATAAAAACTTTCTGAAATAGAATTCACAAGCAGTGACAAAGTGAATACAACTTTTGTACACATATTGTTAGCTAATATGGTACCCAGCCATTCGCTCCATTTTGGTTTGGCTTCTTCTAATGTGATGACTGATATGAAAGTTATCCCGTGTTCAAGGTTTAATTCTGGGAATTAACAGAAGCTTCCTTAGCTTACTTTCCTGGAATATTATCAATTGTCAGAGTTATTGACTTGACCCCTACATTGCATTCGCAAATGATATATTTGTTCTACACAAGAAAATGTAGATTAATTATCAGGATTAGTAAAACTGAAAATGATATAAAGGTTTCTTTTTAACCATGAGACAGATAAGATATGAGTAATTATTTTAAATTCCTTTCAGAATGTTGTAAATATGCTTGTAAAATACCAAAATAAAACTTCTTTAAAATATTTATTTTTCAGGCCCATCTATTAAATCCTTTAAATACGTTAATTAGAATAAAATATGCTCTATCCTTACAACTAATGTCTAAAAATAATAGACCCTTTTCTGGAAGGGGACAGGAGCATGCACCAACGTCTCATAGACCACTTTTTATCATGGACATTCTGTCATTGTCATTAAGCAACCGCCAACAGTGGTTTCTTAATGCAAGTTTCACTGTATATGCTTATTTACTAGTAACTAGTAATGGAAGATGAAGAGAGAGGGAGTCTAAAAATTGTGAAAACTTACTTGGTATTTAGAATTGGGTACCAAATATTCTAGTCATAGAACTTTGCAGGTTGTGGTTCCCAAAGAATCTAGATTAGTAGTTATTCGGACAGGAAAGGTATTGTAAGATTTCATAGGGTTCAGATGTTACAGGTTACAAGTATAATTTTGTAAGTATTGAATATTTGTATATCTATATATTTGGACAGGTCATACCTAAATTCTGAGAGTTTTTGCGGTATTTTACTTTATTACCAATAACAACAGACAATGATATCAATACACTTTGTAAAGTAGGGAGGATTGGAATATAAGCCACCTACTGTCCCCCGGAAACGAACAATACGTATTAAAAAAACCAACAGTTTTACTAATTTTCTGCACTAATTCACAAAAGTATTATCAATCATGAATATTAATATTATTAACTGTAAGTCAACAATTAAATATAGAATTGTACAATGGCAACTTACTGGTTTATTAAATTAAAAAAACACTTCCAATTTCAAAATAAAAAACAAACATTTATTTACAATAATAATAATAATAATAATAATAATAATAATAATAATAATAATAATAATAATAATGAGAAAAGAAACATTACACAACAGATAACTAAAAGAAAAAACAAACACAATATAATTCAAACATTGTCTGTACTCGGAATGTAGCAGCACGTTCAATATCTCTAACACATCTATCCTTCATCTGTGCTCAGGAATGGTTAATTTTCTTCTGTTTTCCACAACGTATTCTCTCTTTCGAGACTTCAAACTTTCCTCCAATCAACAAGACTTCTACCTCTATTCTGGTTGTTGATTTCATTCTTCAATATATCTTGTCAGTCTCCATAGTATCCAGTCTAGATATCTTTGTCCCAAGTAGGGCATGTACGTAAATGCCTTCTCAACGTCAGATCCATATTCTGAATCTTGACTCGTTACTCATGCACACGAAGTAAAATCTGTCCAAGCCAGAAACCTGCCTTAATCAGAAAAATTTCTCAGGCCTGTGAAGTTAAGTTCCTTTTTATACAGCATAAAACAGAATCTGTCCAATAAGGAAATGGATTTGTTTTTCATGTCCTGCGGAGAACTCTTTATAAAACTGAATTATTGTGAATATATTGTGTTTGGCAGTCATGCTTTTAGCAGAATGTATCTGCATCTTAGTTTCTAGTTCTCTGTCTCTGTAACATGCTATTTTGTTGTGCCTGCAGCAGCTGAGGAGAGAGGGTATGGACTGTGTAAAACTCTTCCCAACACAATGATCAGCACTGTATGCAAAGATTTGACTGTGTGTTCCGCTCAAAAAGACATGTTGCTCAGTATCTTACCTATGTACATATGTATGTGCTGTGTTGCATGTTGCGCCCACTGATTCTCTCAAATCGGCGAAGGCCAGAAAGCAAAGAAAACCCTGACATTGTCTGCATTGTGCCCCTGATTTAGTCTGTGCTCTGTTGCACATGCCAACTGCTGGCATAGGGCTATTGTCACTCTTTGGACTGTCGTCTCAGCATGGGAAGGTCACCAAGAATGACTTGACCCCTTTTTGCACGCACTCCTGTGCCGGCGTGACTGTAACCCTTGGCCAGAGACCTGCTACTCATTGCCATGCGAAGATATGGTCAATAGAACAATACCCTTTGTACATACATATACTGAAGCCCTGCAATTTGTCTACTGCTGCAAAAGTTTACTCTTGATGCTAATAATACTGAAGAATAAGTTACTACATTAATATCAAGTGACATGGTCATAAAATATCTATATCTATCTATCTATCTATATATATATAATATATTTATAAATATAAATAATATATATATATATATATATATATATTATATATACTTATATATATATATACACACACACATATACACATATACACACAGAATGCATGTAACACACTGGCTGTATTTTGATGAATATGATATGATGTGTGACTCTTTTATGTGATAAATGAAAGGAAAACATCACTATATTGCATCAGAAAGAAGAAAAAATTCCATGTTATCAAATATTTCAGCATAATGCGGTTTGAGTTGCAGAATTCTAAATTACTATGCAAAGGGTAAAGAAAAAAAATTGATATATGGTGGTTCTACTGAATATTTCTGAGAATGAAAACTAGCATGGGCTTTTACAAGTCCAAAATAGGGAATTAACAACATTCATCAAGTAAGAAATGAAATATTTCCACTCTTTTCTTTTTCTTTGCCGAAAATGATTATAAATAATATTCTGGCAGAATCACAACTTTAAAACCATTTATTTCTTAAAATCATTACTTCAAAATTATTGCAAATTATATGCGTTGTTGAGTGTGCAATTTTTTTGCTAATAATTAGTGAAGGACATGAAAATTAATTGCACATCTGATGTTTTCTATCCTTCATTCTATTTTGATGATAGAGAGATACAGTGGTTTGAACAAGCATCATATTTTATCAAGTAGTCTTTAACCATTATCAATCACAAAAAACAAGAGAGAAAGATACACATAGAAAAACTCTTATTGGCTTCACCAATCTCACTGGAGGTTATTACAAAGATGGTGGAACAGTTAAGATTCTAAATAATATGACATAATTCACACATCACCAGAAAGAAGCAACAAGTACAATAACAATGAAAAAAACAGTTGTTCTTTTTACGTATGCAAGCAGGCTACATATAAGCAATTAGTTTCAAACACATTCTGTCATAATCTGAGAAATCCTGCATTGCCCAGGTGTTTGTCACAATTTTCTTTTAAACAAGAAAAGTAATGAATTTCATCTGTTGAAAAAAAAAAAAAAAGGTTAGGTAATTTTATTTCCATTCCTGCAATGCTCCAATCTGCTTCACTGCTGTTTGAACCAATCAACTCCTATTTAACCTTCCCTGTTTGCAACCCATTCCATCCTGCAGTCGACCAAACTGTCTTGCTCTCTATTTCTACAATGCTCTGTCCCCCTCCTGTTTTCAGACACTCAAAAGGTATTTGTGCAAAATTTGGTTGAAATTGCTCTATTCATTTCAGTTATGCTGGAACATTTATACATCTAGTTTTATATATTCAGATTTATAGTAGGTTTAGGTATTCTGATTTTCTTCTCATAAAACTGGTAGTAATATTGCAGTGCTAATTAGGCGTAAAACCTTTTTGTTGTACACTTGGTTCAAGATATTGTAGCATTCCTCTGTAGGTTCACATCCTAAATTTTCTTTGTTGGGACAATTTTTGTTTCTATGCCATATAAAAGAGTTGAGTATATACAAGATTTTAAAAATCCTATCCTGCTATTTGTTGAATGAAACATCTCTATATAATCATCTTATATATTAATCATCTCTATAATAATCTCTCCAGGATAGATGACTAGTTTTGGCATTTTTTAAGAAACCATCAAAGCATGATCCTGCAAGTGTGGTACTGTTGGATAAAAAATAACATCCAACATATTTAATACGCACAAAATTGAAGTACGCAGATAATTATGTACCAAACAGTTTACTACAATGCAGTATAATCATGTATATCTTGAAATGAAATGTTGTAGACCCGTAAACCCGTAAAACAGGATTTTTGGGTCTCCAAAAGGGACCCAAGTTTTGTAGGGTCAATTGGGGGGACATGTGGAGAAGTGAAGGGGAAAAGATGGGATTCAAATTATGTGTCTTAAGCAATATTCCATAAAATGACACCTTTTGGAACTTTCTATTACATTGTTGGAAATTTTAAGTTCCTGCATTCCATAGGGCACATGGGTGATCAGAAAATTGCAGAAACCCAAAATTAAATGGAAGGAAAAAGACAAATAATTTTCCATGATGAAATGAATGAGGCTATTTGATTGTCTGGGCTATTTAATCTTAATATCGCTAAGCAATATTGGTATTATTTCTCTTGCACAGTACTGGGTCCGATGCTTAAATGCACAGTTTAGGGGCTGGCTGTTCTATAAAGTAAATATGAAGTTCAAAGCAATTATTTACCAAGTGCAAAGTTTTCACAGAGGATCTAGTTCATATTTATTTCTTTGAAGATAACTTAATTTTTGCTTTTATGTGATAATTTCAGCATCTACATTGAGTGTTTTTTGTAAATAAGACATCATAGATAATTAAAATACTCATTTTTCTATTGAAAATAAAATATCAATGAGTTATATTATAACTGTAGGCTTTCATATTTGTTGAAACAATGAAGGTGGAAGATCGCAAAATGCACTCAAATTATCCTTCATAATTAATGACATTCCTATGATGCCTTAAAGGTGAGTTTCATATCTATCTTGTGATGTAGTAGCAACAAAAGAAATGTTTGTAATATATCTTGCAAAATATTTCTGTATTCTTATACTAACAACCACAACTACATTCCAACTGCACCTTTGCTCCTGTATTCTAAACTATGAGTAAAAGATTCTCAGACTCAACTGTAATATTTATTGAAGATTTTAATATAAATATATTGAATGTTTTTATTTGTTTTTTAGCATTCTGCCACATCCTTTGTTCTTTCACATCTCCTTTCTCATGTCTATGCAAAATGTCTCCTACACAATGAAGCATTAACACCTTGGGTTCTTTGACAAGAAATCTTAAGCAGTGCTGTGGAAATTAGTATTTTGTGGTTTACATTTCTTTTCGGAAACTTGTATTTCTGCCATATGTGACAAAATTATGACATTGAGTCATGCCATGAAATTCTTTTAGTTTTTATTTTGTAAAATCAAGAGTCACCGTGTAAGAGACTTCGGTCAGGGATATACACAAATTTTAATGTTTGATTTAATAATATTTTGTTTAAGTCAATTTGCCATTTTAACAGGTTGAATGAAATTACTATGCTGAAAGCGAAAGTGAAGCATGTATACGTTGAATTAATATGCCCATGTACATCCTTTATCTGTAAACAGTATTCAGGGTGGTCAGTGAACCTGGAAAATCTTAAAAGCCTTAGAAGCTATGAAAAAAATTATAATGTTAGATTTTTTCATTATTTGAAATTTTGACTCTGTCAAAACATGTTTGGTTGCCAGAGTTTATATCATTCCTGAATACAAATTGGCATTGCCTGTATTCAAATAATTTCAAATTTATCTTCAATCAAAAATGAAAATGTAAATTATTCTTGGAGTTCAAATTTATGTCTGTGTTTAGGAACATCTTGAAATCATTGTAAAGCAGAACTTCAAAAATTTTCCTTAAGCCTAGAAAACATTGGGGAAAAACTTCAATTCCGAAAAGCCACATCGGTGGCCATTGCAGTGATGCAAGTTAGCTTTCAGACCAAGTAGGTCATCTGTTTCTTCCTCTCAGTTATACAGTCAGGATATAAAATTTCTTAACAAAACTGCTTTGAGCAATGCTTCTGTTACTTCTATAATTCCATCACGAAAATTCAATTTCTAAAATTGTAAATCACCTTTTCTTGTAACAATTCATACCACCATCAACATTCTATTGAAAGTCCCGGGAGGTCAATATGATGTCTTTGTTATTGATTTCTAGTCTGCAAACTATGTAATTGGCGGTAACAGCTAGTTGATTGAACCCACTTTTACTTGTTGCTCTTGAACTATGACAGAAAATCTTGATTTAAACTGACAAGCAAATTCTTTTTAAGTGCACTATTGTTGAGCAGACTTTTCGAATGCCCGAATGTTGTGATTGCAGTAACGTGAAATAACAAAAATGTTTTCAAATTCCCAAAATAAAGATTCAATAATTGATCATTATCTTTGGTTGTATCACGAATGGTTGAACTATTTAAAGAATATTACATAAATGTAGAAAATAAGATTTCGAAATGCAGAGATATAAACAAAATGTAAGTATACGACAATAAATTGATTCAGTTTTAATTTATTAATGTGTTGTAACTTAAGTTATTCAGTCCGTGAAGTTGTAAAGCACCTATAATTCATGCCTTCTTGAACTTTGTAAACTCCCTTTCAATCTGACATCTTCATTAATGATATCTAGTTTGTAAAGTAGATAACTGGCGATCACTGAAAACAGCTATTTGATTGTATTAGTTTTTGCATGTTGTTTTTCCTTGAATTCTGTTGGAGATAATTTTAACTTTGAGCTGACAAGCAAATTGTTTTCAAGTGTTCTACTAATAAGCAGATGTTTGGAATCCTCAAGTGTTATTCAGTATTAAAATATTATGAAATAGGTAAAATGTATTAAAGCCTCAAAATTGGATTTTTTAATAATTGAAAATTATTCATAAGTTACCTTCTAAGCATGAACTATTAAATTATAAATTATGAAATAATCATGTACTAATGGTACTACTATACGAGTATAAAATATATTACAGTGCTTTCTTGTTTCATAAATTTCATAAGAGTGCATTTCTTACAGTATTTTTTTGATGAGGCATAACTATTAGAAGTTCAACAGTTCTATGCCAGTAGGCATTAAAGAGACAGCCATATGCCTTCACTTTTTCTCCGTTGGTGGTTTTCCTTCATCAGCCCATTGATTGTCTCGAGAAAACTAAATATTTACAGAACAACAATGCATTTCAATGCTTTGTTAACTTCTCTTGAGTTTGATCAGCCATGTGTATTATAACTCTCAATGTGCAATGATCTGTATCCATCCAATATGAATATATACAATAAGAGTTCAAAAAAACAATCTAAGTTAATGAATCAATTTAGTTTTAATATATACATTGGGCAACAGTGGCCAAAACCTTGTCATGTTATTATTGAACTTTAGAAATTAGTAGCCAAATAAATTACTTTTATTATTTGTAATCACAACCTCTAGTTTGAAAAGTTCCAATTTCATCCACAAACTGCATTGACAATGAAATGCCATGATTAGAAAGAATACACATTTTCTTTATTGAATTCAAACTTAAATTTTGCAAGTCTTAAGACAAAACTTATCTGTGAATATAAGTTTATTTTGTTTGGTGTTCATTAGATTATTTTACATGTTATATTCATTTCCTTTCTTACCTACTTGAAAAATGAATAAGTGTACACATTAGTATAGGCACGAATTTACAATAACATATTTCATAAACAATTGTCCTAAATTTATCTCCTCCCAATCAAATACAAATTTTTTGTGTTAATGATAGAGGTTTGCAAAAGAGAGGAATCGGTTTTGAACATTGTTCCCTTTTTGTTTGTTCAATACTGACATTACTTTTGTACAAGGGATTCATTGGACAATGGAAAAAAATAAATACAAACACCCAAAGGACTTTCAGACTTTTATTATAAGTATTTATTATCAACAGTTTTCCATAGAATATTGTTCACAGATTCATGAACTGCACAATCATGATACAATACATATCCATCACAAAAACAGTTTAATAAATATGTCATATGAATTTTAGAAGAATATTCTTGATACACATTTCTTGAACTGTTTCTGTAAACACCTAAGCTGACAATTTGTGAAAAAATCATATAGAAGAGTAAATTCTTTACAAATCACACAACCATTCTAATTCCATTTAAAACTTATCTCGGTTGCAGTCCAAGATTAATTTCTCTAACTGGTTCAAGATAGAAGTTTTTTCCACAACAAAATAAAATTTCACAACCCACAACAGATTGATAATATCAATTTTACACTCTGAAATAATACACTGCCAACATGGTTCGTGAAAACGTCTTCTTTTATAATTTACATTTAATTTTTAATGATGTTTTGTACATCATACTATTTGAACATAACGATTAACATTCCTTAATAATAAAAACTGACAAACTTTCTGCATGGAGACGATACACTGATAAAAATTCTGTTTTAATATTACACTGTCCCTTTATTCTTGATAAAATTAATAAAGTGATTTCTTTTCTTTATGGAGGTATTAGGTTGTCTTTGTTGTTATTTTTATAATTTCCATCAAAACTTCTATTTGATTAAATATAGCTGTGTATGTAAATCAGTATTACCAACACTTTGACAGGAAGCACACCATACTAAGGAATGTTTTACCATGTTATGTAACAATACATAAGAAAGTTTACTTTAACATTTGCCACACTCGTTTTACAAAACAAAACGTTTAAATATTACTTGTATACTATAGTGTAAAAATTTTGGAATGTTTATTTACAATTTAATCAAGATGAAATTGTTTAATTATTCTGGAACAGGTTCTTGTCTATCTAAATGCAGTATAAACACTCTGAAACAAACTTCTTAACTTTCTTCTATCACGAAGATATTTCTTGAGATCAGTTGGTTTACCTTATATCTCTTTTACGTTGATGCACTTGTACAACAAAAAAAATTCTTCACACCAAAGGAAAGAGTTCAGTCCCTTGTGTTTTGTTATCAAGAGTTCCATTGAGAAGGATTATAAAATAAGTATTAAGGAACATTGGGAAGGGAGAGCTTCCTGAATTTCATGGAAGAAAAATTGGTGTTAACGCTGTTGGCAGATCAAATCTTGACAGGAATGTTGTACTGAGACAGTTTTTAAAGCCCTGCTTGAGTGATACTAGATAAGGTCGCATTTCTCAACCTTGAAACAAGATAGACATTTCTGTCTATCTGAACTCTAGTAACATTCTATACTTATAGAATAAGAAGAAATTGGAGATTAAAAGACGATCTGGACAATTAAAATTTGGTGAAGTATATTCATTACTCAGTAAGAACATCACTGGTTTTTGAAGTATTCACTCAAATGCGGACTTCAACTGTCTTGCAAATAACTTCAGATTCTCGTATCTAATGTCAATTTTTCTTAAGTTCACAATTTGGGACGAATTTGTTGTAACATCCACACCACTCATTTACATTTAAATAGCAAAGACTAGTATCAGTCTACTGGTCAAGTAAGCTGCAACTATTGTATTCGCAGAAGAAGAGTGCAAGAGTCAATAATTGTCCATGGGATGAACCAATTCAGACAAGAACAAAAATAGTCACATTTTTGTTCTAAAATAGTTTTCCTAAAGGTCTCTTACAAATGTTGTATAAGCAACGAGTTTTCAAAAAAATCAAAGGAAAAAAAAATTAAAGTTGAATTTTTTTTAACCATGGATATTTTCTTTCTTTGTTTTTTTCATAAGTTGAGAAGATGCTTGCACACCAACACAAGGCAGTAATCTTTCAAATGATACAAAGAGTAGAGATCACATTCCCCATCGTGTGTGTCAAAAGTGACTATGCCTATGCTTCAACAAACTTGCCGTTGCTCCAGAAAGAGAATGCTGATTTGCTAGTTTAAAAAATGGAAGAAGGACCAGCTTTGGCTACAAACAAATATTAACAGTAATCAAGGCTATCGGTCTTTGCTATCGACATTGAGCTGAGCGATCTCCATTGATGGCTTAGGAGAAAGACACATTCTTCATCCCTAGAGTTTCCTTTTGACATTAACGTTATGTGAATAAAAACGCCTCCTTTTTTTTTAATAACAACATTTGCATTGCTTAATAAAATTAATTTATTGTTTGAAATTACTTTCAGTGGCCAATTTTACAGAAGTCATCTTGTTGGAATGTTTAACATCCATTTCATTAAAACAAATCTGATCTAAAATATGAATGATTTTAGAGTACACAGTTTACTTTCAATGGCCATTACACCTTATGATTGATTCTCTGAGCAATTACTCCTAGTTCTGCATTTCAGAACCATGATGGAGAATGAGCATCAACTGCTCTACATTGTAAATTGTATGATACATTTTTACAAAAGCCCAATTTATAGAATTCTTCTTCAGTGCCTTAAATACAAATAAGTATTGCTCCTCTAGGAGGGGGCATTTCTGGATTATTTTCACAAGATTTACATATATTTTAAATCCCTCCCAACTTTGTAATACAATTTTAACACTTACTAACACTCTCCTGAAACTAACATTCCTTTTCTACAGAATATATCATCGCCTGTTAACTCGTTACTAATATTAAAAATGTTCTGACCCACTTTAAATTAAACTTACACATTAATACTATTTTTTCAATAATTTAATTAACATTTTGACCCTTTTGGGAGTCTTGAAGATTCAAACAATAAAATTCATAAAATAAACCAAAATAACACAAGTTATTACATACCTTGGGCCAGGCTTACATAAAGAGAGTAAAGATTTTTTTTTTAAACAAACTATTGAGTATCCTTTCATATTAAAAATGTCAATATTAAAACTTGTTGGAATAAAAAAATTCTACAGGTCTATTGATGTAAACAAATTAAAATCTGTCATACCATTTGGCCAGATGATTTCAATATGTTAGCCTCAATAGACAAAGGTGTTTAGTATTCTAATAACTTACAATATCAACCATTTTTATTTGAAATGCTACTTAATAGTTTTTTTAAAATTCTAACGAAATTGTTTTACAATCCTGAACCCTAATTATGTCTTTTATATTTAAGAAATTTTATAGTTTAGGCTTCACCAGTTTCGTAATTATTTTTAGATAAGATTTTTGACAAAATCCCCAAAGTGTTCTATAGGTTAAACAAAATAAATCATTGAGAAATAGTATTAATTTTTCTTTTGAAGAACGGTCAGAATATTCTTAACTTTGTTTCCATTTCTACCTTCTCCACACCCAAGTTTGCAAGTTAAACAAAAGTGAGTTAATTAAAACCACATGATATTTTTCAGTTTTCGAAATTTATAATCCAAATATTTTACTTTTACTCAAGAGTTCAAGTCCATGGATTTCCCACATTTAAACAGCAATTTGGGTATTGTGTAGTTAGACAATATATATTGTCTAACTACACAACATTAAAAGAGAAAACAGGAGTTTCAAACGTTCCACAAACAGATCATAAATATTACAACTTTAATAGTGGAATGGGAATATTATGAATAAAAATAAAAAAAAATTAAAACTAGAACATATTCAAATATTTCAGATAGCTGAAACTGAACAAATTTGAAGTAAAGAGGACAGATCTACAAAGGAGCCTATTGGCTAAATATTTATAACGTGGGAATTGCATGTCATAGAATGGCATCACGTTTCAAAATTTACATTTTGTTTTATAAGAAGAACACAGCTCATCTTTTTTATGAATATACTAATCAGGTACATAAAAAGTCGAATAATAACACAATCATCATAATAAATTCAAACCAATACTATTTCTGCCTGCGTTTCAGAAGCAAAGAATAGTACAGTTATTTAAAAGAGTTTAAAATTAAGATCTAATTCCATTTGTATTTAAAATTAAAATGCAGAGATATCATTTATGCAATAATCTTCACAGAGATTCCATTCAATTTACAGAACTTTTAAAAAAATTTTGTTTGGTTTAAATTTAATTTTTTATGAAGGGGATTTGATTACCTTATTATCCTTCAGTCAACAAAATCCATGACCAAAATTCTGTTTTGGCACTTTTGATACTTTTTTAAAATATCTATTTTATGTGATATTCAACAAATAATAATCCAAATACCTTCATAAAGATATGTTAATGGATTATTATTATTATATAACATCAGAAATGATACACATATTGTTTGGAAGCTGTCTACAATTCCCAGAATAACTAGCCCTTGCTAAATACCTCTAAAATAATACAGCTAGAAAAAATTATCAGAAGTCAGTAAAACCTGAAATATGATCTAGCAAACTAATTTGTAAAAACATTCATAACGTAATATTACAACTATGAATGAATAAGAGATTCCAAGTTCTGAATTAAAATTCAGTGTTCATAGGGTAAAATAAAGCTATTTTTTGGAAGTTGTCAAGTAAACACTTGTTATTTCATACAGCAATAAAAAAATACATCAGCCATTCTTATATTACTCACTCGAATAAGACCTACAAGGAAGAGGCTTGAAGCTGCTCACAATGCAAAAAGTGAACTCTCCGAGTCTGCTTCCTTGTTCAGCTGCCTTGGATGGTGCGGCCGGGTAGTGGTTGCAGAGCCAGGCCTAGCCCCATCCACATTTGGAAGTGTATCTGCAGCAGCTGCTCGCTCGGCCAGAAAGCGTTCAAATTCTCCACTAGTCAGCGACTCCTCTGGTCCAGCTTTTACATCAGCAGCAGCAGCAGCGGCGGCAGCAGCTCCAGGCTTGTCATTTAGCCATGCAGCCATTTCGTCAAATTCTCTCTCGTTACCAGTCAGGCCCGTTTGAGCTCTTGTCTGAGCCACAGCCCCTAAGGAGCCATTCACTTGATCAGGATCTAAGTTGTCTTTGTAAGTACTTCCTCCTTTTTTCGAAGATTCGTAAGTGACATTTCTGGACTGGGCAAACATGTCGAATTCTGAATCTTCCTTATCTGCCTTCTTTGATGCATCTGCCTGATCTACTAAACCAGGTGAGAGAGCATCTGAAGCAGGGGTTGTATCCAAAAGGTCCATATCTTGTAATGCAGGGCTGCCAGACAGTAGATCTAAGCTTTCAGGAGCAGCTGTAGCAGGATTTGGATGGCTCCTGTTGTTTTCGAACCTGCTGTATCTCAGGAAAACATTGTTAAGTTCATCATTGATACGTAGCAGTTCAGCTGTGACTTCATCATTGTTAATTTTTCCAATTAATTCCACCAGTCTGTGTTTCATTGCTTGGCAAGTTTCATGCAGCTCTTGCAACAGTTGCATGTCACTAGGATGTTCTTTGCCAGGTGTCAACTCACTCAACATTTCATTCAACACCATCATGTTTCCTTGCACAACATCCAATTCACTTTGCAACTTTGCTAATTGCTCTGGAGAGAGCGTCACAGCTCCCGATGTCTGCTGAGGGCTGTGTGGCTCTGTGAGGACAGCATGGGCAGGACTAGGGGTTCGAGGGCCTGTTACTGGCACTGCCACTGACGGAGAAACTGGAGTGGAAGCTGGTGGCTCTGAATTACGAACACTACGTTGAGGAGTGTGGATTGGTGCCATTGTGTCTAGATCGGTCATAGGAAATTCGATGCCCTTCTGCTTAAGATCAGTATACACTTGGACAACTCCAGCTAGCTCACCTTGATGTCTGAATGCATCTGCCCAACTCTGTATAAGGCTTAATACCTTCTCTTGGACTGCTGTTGGTGGATCATTCTTAGGTCCAATAAGTTTCACAAGCTCTTGAACAAACTCTTTATTGCATGCCAAAATATGAAACTTTCTGCCACAATTCTTCACACAAGTTTCCAAAACGGTCAATGTATACATTACAACTGTATAATTCTTACCCGCATTTTGCTGCAAACGTTTCCTTATAGCTTTAATTGCATCTTTCGGCCCATCTTCACTTTCATTGACTAGGTCACATATTTCCATATTCAAGGTCCAATTTTCAGAAGGCAATGAAGCATCAGTTGCCTGCTCAATACGCTGCCCCACTGCAGATGAAAATGGACTTCCTGCGAAGAACGACATGTTAAAAACTTTGTAAAGAACCCGTCAGCTTACATAATAATCCTGAATCGATGGGCCATATCCGACTCGGACAGTGCTCCCGAACTACTTGTCACTTGACAGGTGAGACAAAAAAATGAAGGTTGAACTGCGCACCGACATTTTAGTCAATCACGAGACGCTTAGCGTTGCTATGGCAACCGCCACACCCTAGAAACAACCTTTGGGATTTATCTCGTTTTTATTCTCTCTTCGTCGGATGCGAGTACTCAGTTGCGAGTATTGTTTACTGTTACTAGCAATGTAGTGCGTAGTTGGCTACGGAAAACGGATGTTTGACCACTTGCTAACCGAGTAAATTGAATTTGTGGACACAAATCTAATATACGAAAATGATGTGGGAACGATACAGCGACGTTGCCGGGACTAGTCCTTGTCTCGTATCCGCGATTAGTAGATTATTTATCTGCTTTACTGCACGCTGAAACAATACGGAACGTTCAGTGATCACACATTCTCTGTAAGTGTTCATTATATTGATGTATAAGAACGATCTATTAGAAAAATGGGAAAATAATACTGACCATGAGCAGCTAGAGATAGCGCCGCTACGAAATTCGCTGGAAGACTGCCAAGAACGAGCCAAGCACCGGATGGTAACTGTCAACCTCGTTTCGTGTTAATGCTCTAGTGCCTTGTCAGTTTCCCGTAAAGGAGAACGCTTGTTTTGGGTCACAAAACATTCAGAAAGCAAAATGAAAGCGTAGATTACATTTCCTCTTCCTTATCATTGTTCAACACGGGTAATTTAGCGTTTGAATCGAATGTGACTGAAACTAATAGTCAACAATCTTAAGTTATTCAACGGCCCGGAAGAGACTAATAACGCCCTTGAGAAAGAATGAATAACATTCAGTTACCTCCCATTTTTTAAATAAATAGTTTAAGTTATGAAGGCCGAGGAAAAGAAGCGCGTTAAATAGTAAAGTATGTTTAGAAAATAGTTTTAAAAGCAAAGGTACATGTAGGCTGCAAATACTTGTTTATTTTCGTGAAAATGAGGGTAAATTTTGCAAGTAAGAATTTTTTTAAATGTTAAAATTTCAAGGGCGACGTCCTTGTTTTAACCAGAGGTGTGCACAGCCGGCGGCGGGGGGACTACATTTCTGGGGTCTCGTGTATCCCCTTTTCCATTAAACGTTTTTATTTACATAGTATACGAAGATTCAAAACACAAGGATAATGAAATTATAACTTTAATGATAGAATTAGGACATACAACCGACTTTATGAACCATTTACAGAGTTGCAGATGGTTTGGAGAGCCTTTTTGCCCAAAATGTATCTATTAGGAATCCAAATTGTCTTAAAAAAAAGGGTGAAAATAGAACATATTTCCGAAAATAACATGTTTTATTACACAGAGCTAAGCAAGGTTCACACAAGGATTACACAGGACTCCTTTTTGCAATGTTCAGGGCCCCCTTGTGTGCACACCTAAACATTTACTTCAGATTTCATATACTGGTATTTAACATAAGAATTCCTGTATTTTGGATTGATAGGAGGGTGGGGGTATTGTATTTCTGACACTGGTCAATATTTCTAAGTATTATATTTATATTTTTCTGAAGATCCAGAGCATGTCAATACACTTATGCATTCTCTTTACTGGATGTGGAAGTATTTATATTCTGGTCATCTAAATTGGACTCTGTAAAACCTAATAAGAGCTAATAAAAAAAATTCACTTATTTAATTAACATTAATTTAATTAATAATTCATTAACATTCAATCATAGGGTATCCCAACTTCAAGTGGATCAATTATTGATTAAAAGATGTTCTGAAATATCTTTAATTATTGTTTCCACACTTTTGAGAACTTGGAGTGTAAGAGTTTCGTATATAAACAAGCTAGTCCATCGGTAAATATTTATTTAATTCTTTTGCTGCAAAAATAGGCAATTAATTTGTTAATATTATTTGTGACATACGCTCTTATCTTTGTTGCTAACATTGGTAATAATAAATCAAAATGTCCATCTTTATGCAAAACACCAAAAAATCATTTATGTTGAGAAAATTTCACAATCATTTATTGCAAAAGTCACAAGTCAAGAAATGGTAAAGATTTGCTTTATGCTATTAAAATATTGCTTTTAGATCCTTGGTCATTAAAAGCAAATACCTACAGTTCCAGAATTATTGAATTGAAAATTAAAATTATGACCCAAAAATATTAAAAAGCTGTATCTGATACACAGGCTATACTTGACCCATCATAAATAATTAATACTTCCGCCACATTTGAGCAAACATTTTAACTGCATCAATCAGTGCAAGAAATATCCATTTTTCTACAGTCTAAAGTTATCTTCATCCAACAACACTAGCAACTGTAGTGTACTCCATGAAGTCCACCACAGCAATTACCTTCTTGCCAAAAAGATAATTACTCGCTATTATTGATTGGAGGTCCAATAAACATATGCCTTGTGAACTAGTAGAAATTAATTATTTCAGTTCCACATTTTATTACCTTTTCTCCGCTAAGCAAAGCAGGTCCTACCTGTATTCTAATCCTAACCATGAATGTTAAAAGAGAGACCATGAAACTTGTATGTGGGAAAGAAAGGCGCATAGGATGAAAAAGTTTGGCCGTACGCTATTAAACATTTATTTATAAAAAATTAATATTATTTATGTATTTCTTAAAAAATTGAACATTTTAATGGGTTTCATTTAATGGGCACAGCCCTAATCAAAATGCTATATTTTGATCATTGTGAACATTATACTGATTTGTGTATGTAGTAGAGTCACCTCTATGTTCATTCTCACATTTTAGAAAATAAATTTTAAAAACTATTGGTGAAAACAATTTCCGAATGAAGTAGAAACAATGTAATATATATGTAATATTTTTATTACATACTTTGCATAAAAATAGATGTACAAAAAACAATACAAAAATCAGCTCTTAATGCACTACAATTTGAGGCACAAAAAATGGTTGTATGTTCTTAAACTTTATAACGTGCAATCATATAAGGCACACAGTAATTTGTAAAACTTATTTAAGATAATATACAATTTGGCCAAAAACGCATTTATACATCAAGTTATTCAACACAGAATGACAATATAGTATTTACATATTATAGTATTGGTGAAAAAGGCTTCCAAATGGAATTCACTTGAAACGTACACTCTTTCTATAAATATGGAATAGACTCTCTTCTTGAATATATAGATTGCTATTTTCAATACTATTTAAGAAGTTATTTTCATTACAAGTAGAAAATTGGTAAGAAATCATTCTTTACATTACAAAAGAACAAACTTTACAAAACAATTTTACATGTTCTTATACGTGCCTTAAGAAAGTACCAGAAGTTGGACTCAACATCATCTAGGATAATAGTTTTTTAATTACAAACTAAGTCAGAACAAAATAAAAAATTCAGAAATGTGCACGAATATATTAACATACTATTTCCTTGAATACAAGGAAATAAATAAAAATGTCATATCAACTATGTATGCGCAGATGAGATAGAATTCGATACTGCCATATAAATTCAATTTAGTTTACAAAAACATTTTTCTTAAAAAATGTTATCTTTGTTAAGATTGGACAAATGGTAAAATTAACAATTGTATAAGATAAAGTTCTTCTGAATTTTAAGAAACTAAATAACTGACTTAAAGAATGTTCTGTAGACATTTAACACAGAACATGATTTCTTTACCCATCTCTTCTACACTTAAGTGTATAATTACATTGATAACTGGATTCTGCCCTGCTCATTTTGCAGTGACAAAAGAACAAAACTATTGCTGAACAAATATATAAAATTCATGTTGTTTATTAAGCTTAGCACATTACTTGACTGATTCTGAAATGATTACGCACAAACAAATCAATCACAATGGTTTTCAGATGATAATGATAATATTATTGTACTTTCACAAGAAAGATGTATTCCAAGAGAAATTAAAATTGTTCTTTCGCTTATATATAATTCACTCACAATCCAAAGTTAGAATTCCTTTTCTTCGATAACAAAATATTTAATGTTTACCCACTTCATAGGATTCACTTGTGTTTACCCTAAACCTTTTACAAAAAGGCTTGAGTTTCAGAGGAATTCATGGCTATTCAAAAGAGAAAGGTGTCCTCTATCATTTCATAATGGTCCTAAAACACATTATACACAATATTTGAGAATGTTTTGCCTCCCTCCAAACCACCAAATAATTTTTATCTGTGCCAGACGAGTTAGCAAATATGCAATCTTACTTCCAACATATGAAGACAATTAAATACTAATTCTGAATTTTGAATTTCAATGCTTTCTACACTACTTTCCCTCTATTTTTTAGACATGTTATGGCCTTTTGTTTCCTCACTTTCTTTGAAGAGAACCCAGGAGAAAAACTTCTCATTAATTTTTTTATTTCAAAACACTTTCACTAAATTTTCTTTAGGATGCTACTTGAGATATTATCATATGTTAAAAATAAGCATTTATGTGACAAGTAAATCCAGGTAATATTTATAAGAGGTAGGAAACATATGGTAATAAGTAACTTAACAAAGAAAACATTACAATTTTTTAATTAATAAAATTACTTATAAAGAAAGACATTCTTATTTATATTTGCTGTCATTAACTCAAATTATCTGGTAATTAATCACTTACATCCTAATGACAATATCTTTACTTTGTACAATAGTAATTAATTTTTTGTCATAAACTATTCTTGATGGCATCTGTCTTATAAAATTAAATCATGTACGTAAATTGCTTATGAGAATAAATGGCATTTGCAAAAAAAAAATACTGATAGTGTACCACAACATTTCTTTAATTTTCTCAGTTTTAAATTGGTAATAAAAAATAAATTTTGTTACTCAAACATTCATATACAGATGTAAAAACAAACAATTTTTTTCTATCCAACTTCAGTAACTTTGTAGTAAAATAACCCTATTTACATTTCAATTTCATCACAAAATTTGCACGTTGTGAACATAGTCACAATTATACTCAAAGAAATATCTAATCCATTGATATTCCACTAGGGGCTCTTTCGACAATGGCTGACATTAATATCATAAACAACAAATCATCAGTTTACAACTTGTCCCCAGGACTATCTACAATTCAGTTAATAATATGTTCCAAATATTTATTACTTTATTGTACAAAAGTTCTCGATTACCATTTTTGCTTATGTTTCTTGCATCATGATATTCAGCAACATAGAAAAAGAAAATTGAACATTAATAAACATGTTGGAATGACAGGACTCCTTTTTTGCCCAGTCCCTACAGAGCAGTTAATACAGCCAGGCCAGAATTGGCATTTGAGATGGTCAGGATGGATGTTGTTGATCCCCCATACTAAGTTAATTCACCTGAAAAATATACATTTTTTCGGCCTAAATGGACTAGACAAAATACCTCACAGTAATCTGTGATAACAATTCATATGAATTTGAAGAACACATAATGTCTACCCTGAGAACACAAACCTTCAAGAACAATTTTTTGTAAATAATAATTTCTAGAAAGTGGCCCACAACCACAAAATGGACTTAAATGCTGTCAATGATTTTATCATGCAATGAGTTTCTTGGAAATTCTATCTTTTTACATAACTCACATAAAAAGTTTTTACGTAGAGATGTTCTGATAAGGAATAATCCTTTAGTACATTAAATCAATCTCCAATTTTAAACTTTCTAATTTTACTCATGAAGTGTCTTAAAAAGTAAATTAATTATTTATAAATAATTAATAATGTTATGTTACATTAATATATGAGCTATTAAAAAAACTTGGAAAGTTATGCAAAATTGTATCTGTATTTATAAAATTTTGCCATTTAACAAAAGGTGATTTATTGGGCTATGATGGTAGGATTTTGCCATAAACCAACAATACAAAATTAACTCTAGAAGAAATTTTTATATTATTGAATTGAATTGAATTTGCCTTATTTTACACGGCGAGACTTATATTATATTAACAAGGCAAGTTAATGAAGTCAACAGTGCTGAGAAATAAGTAACCTCTGAGGCATATGAAGAAAGTAAAATTTTTTGTGTAACTATACATTTCAAGTTTATAATGAAGAGGTTTTCACTATCCTCAATTCTAACATTCTCTGCATATTATTCTGCTGCAACATATGCTCTGTTTCGTATAACATCCTAATAATTATTAGTAGAGTAGTACCTCAATTTACAAATTTCTATGAAGTTTGTTTGGAACAAATTGAGGGATCCTACAGCTGATAAAAGCAACAAATCACAATCATTTATTTTTATTTACGACTGATCTTCGAAGATATTTATGAAAAATATTTACAGAAGGGTTTTTTCCCCAAAAGAAGAAAATAAGCTCAAGTATATCCACCAAGAATATAATTGACATGGCCAAATCTGCCATTAGCAACATTTGTGTTTCGTTTGTTTTGAAACCATTGTTTGAAAAGCTGTTTGGCAATCATCATAAGTTTTGAATTTGCTTCCATTTTGATAAAAGAAAAAAGAACTATTTTTAATTTCCCATGTCAAAAACAACAAAAACTGTCTGAAATGTTTGGGAGAAACAACACTTATTTTAGACAACTTATCTCAATGGGAAAAATCTCTTGACAAGGATAATGTTTAATACAATTAAATTTGTCGATAATGGAAAAGTTGGCTTACATATGTAACTCTATCCCAAAATTACAATTAACTCCATTTTTCATATCAAGCAGACAATTTGCTTCTCTTTTGCAACTGTGCTGCTATTTCAGCTAGATGAATTATTGTTTTTTTACAAAGGTTATTTTCAGCACAGGTTTTTAATATGCACTGCTTTGTTATTATGGAAGCTGGTCTGAAGTAACAGATACTGCCAAATAAATAAATACACAAATTTCAGCTTTGTGAAGCTGGGTGAAAAATACCACCTGACACTGGTCTGTCAGTCTGAATAATGTAGTCATTTTGGCATCAATGTTTATCTCACTTGCGCATTTCTCCAATTTTTTTTAATTACAACTTATAGTTTCAGATTCTCTTCTTCAATGCCGTGCTTCTTTCCATGTCTCTTAATTCAATCCCTGCTTTTCAACTAATCTTTTGTCACAATATCCGCATAATAATCTTCACAAGAGAAAATATGTGAACAAAAATATAAAAAATAATTCTTATGTTTGCAAATACACATTTGCAGCACATTTGATTTACATAGTGAATATCAAAATTGACAAACCAGTGGTAGCAATGTGCTACAATCAATACTAACTTAAAAATGTAAACAGAATCCAAAATAAAATGACATGGAAATTTCCACAAACAAGACCAAACCAATGGCATGTACAGGAAAAGAAATGAAAAAGAGCCAAAATTGTCATAAATGGCCAAATAATATAGAACAAAAAACCAAAATAAATAATTTGGGCAACCTCACAGGCTGCAGATTGGAAGACAAAAAAAACCCTTCAGAAATCAACAGGATGAACAGATTAACCAGAAGAGAGATGACTAAAGACGCGCACACTAAGAATCCACAATATAATATCTACACCAATCCTCATGTGCGGTTTGGATATCTGGGCAATGAAAAGTAGTGAGCAACAAAGACTAGATGCAAAGCAAATGAGATTTCTATGTCATATCGCAGGAGTAATGCTAAAGGATACGCAAAGGAGTCAAGACATCTGGAACAGGCTAACGACAAGAAATAAAAAATGGGTAGAGAAAAAGGCTATCTCACATTTTCAGAACAAAACAGGAAAGATTACGAAATAGTGTTAAAGAACAAACCAATAGGGCGAAGGGATGTGGGAAGACCACAAAAGAAATGGCTAGATCAGGAACACCTGGAGGTGTAAGCCTCCTGGTCTACTGGGAAACAGGCGACAGACCTAGCAACCTGCAGTTTATGATGATGATAATCAAAAGAAGTGGGCAACTAATTAATGAACATTTTTCACTACCACAAACTGGAAAATTAACACAATGAACAACAAAATTTAGATAATAAATCCCTCCCAGAAGGCCAGAAAAGTAATATAGTTCATGAATTTATTTTATGAAAAGTTTCTGGAACGAGTCTCTGAAAATCACTTCTGAAAAATCTATGAAGAAAACTATGCTAACATCAGACAAACTTTTATGTTCTACAAATAAAATGAAAAATGACTGGTAGAAACAAGACTAGCCCTATTTATTACTGCAACTGAGCTACACTTCATTGCGATTTTAATTGTTGTTTCTACAACTAAACAAACGTACTAAGCATTTTTTTTGTTCCTTTGAACCTTCACAACAAATTAACCAAATTTCCATAAAAATCTATGATGGCTTATTGACAATTTTTGCAGCAAATATTATCCTTGAGGGGATTATAATCATATCTGATCATTTCCTGCTGATTAGCTCAATAATATTAAATTAAAATCATTAAAAAGTGACAAAGTAGACACTGCTGTTTATAAAATCAGTTGTCAAAACAATAACCTTAACTTTGAAAACAGCAAAAGAGTTCATAAAAGGAAATATGAACAAAAAGAAATTGAATGTGAAGGAATGAAAAAGGATTGAGACACATGGAAGCAAATGTGTTTTATGATCAATAGACTTTGGATTATCAGGCAAATGTCTATTTAACTCTGTATCAAATACACATTCCAAATGACCTAATTATGTGTTTTTTTAGTGCCTCTAAAGGGACACTTCACCTTTGGAGCAAAACAACTCCTGTTACTCCTGCAAAGGGCTAAATATATTTGTTCAGTATAACTGAAATCACGAAGATTAATCTCAAACAAGTTCCTGGGTAGAATGTCTGAAGCAAGTCTGTAAAAAATAAAAATTCTGGATTGCTCTCCCTGTACTCTGCATGATATGAGAAAGACAAATAGTGTTGTCTTATTATACCAATAATTAAAATATGTACCAGACATGCATGTTGAAATAGTTGTTCTTTCTATTTGTATTTGTAAGTTAAAAAATGTCATAGCTGTTTGCCCATACATTCTGTATGTGTTCCTTTTCATATTTTAAACATTTATTTTCAATAAATGTTTGAAGTACGGAAACATTTAGATGAAAAAGTAATTTTCTCATTTCAAAAAATATATAGCTGTTATTAGCCTTTTATGAACATTAAAAGAAGATTTTAGGACATAAATATCCAAAGTCTACTCATCAACACTTATACCAAATTGGCCCTATAGACCAACCTCTGGAACATGTTTTTTTTTTACATTTTCTTTTGAAATTTACACTTGTGCTGTTTCAATTTTGCAGTCACACTGCACTACTTTTGTAACTTGCTGCTCATTTGGACTAGATAAATTTAATTGGTTGTGATTAACAGCAGCAATACATTAAATTATTCATTACAAATATGTGTCTCAACAAGAGCATAAACACCTCCACACAATTACCTAACATGGCAACAATCTAAACCATTTCTTTAGGTAACTTTTAAATGTATAGAGAAAGAAACAAAGCACATGACTACTATTGTAACTTTCACAATTTTCAGTAATTATGAGAGATTTTTTGTAGCATTATTCAAAGAAACTTTCATTATGAAGTGTTTTCAGTATATGTATATAAATTGTTTCTAATAGTTGTGGTCAGAGCATAATATATTAAAGAATTTAAAGGCAACTAAGTGGAATACATATACATGAAAAGGAGGAACTTGTGCAGTTTGGCAAATACGACTATAGTAAAGTAATTTATTTTAAGCTCATAAATCATTGATTGTGAACTTTTCATTGTTTCTGACCACACATTTAAAATGTGAACAATATGATCAAAACGTTTGCTTTCTTTTTCTGGTTCGTTTTTGAAATACTATTTTGGGGAGATCACACATTTTTTGACAATTTTGTGAAACAGACTTTTGTAATTATTAAAAATGCAGCTAAAAATGTTCATAAACTTGAAGGTATCACTAGGTACCACACATTATAACGTTTAACATACATCTGCAAAGCTATAAAACCAGCAAACTGCACAGGAGTCCTGAGAAGTATCTCTTGATCACAAAATATGTTTCAGTCCATTTGGGTAAAATAATACTCAACACTGCATTCAATTATACATAAACTTATCAATACAAGCCATGATTTTCTTGGCTAGTAAGGCGATACACTTCTCATTCTTTGGCAAAATCAACTGATCAAGGCCACTGGTCCACACATCACAGAAATCAAACTTCAAAATCAAGTTTCTGAACATATTCACGCAATTGCATTGAAATTTCATCAAACTCAACACTTTTCTCTACATGTTCAATGTATTCATCCACATTATCATGTGTTGCTGGTTTCCTTTTTCCAGGAACAGACACAATTTGAAATGCTTCGACAAATTTGTTACGCAAATTATTTAAATGCTCCTCTACAGCACACGTATTACTACGTAACAACATGTTAGCTTTCTCCATTCTTTCAATGGCAGATTTCATAGTTTCATTATGCTTCTCCAGTAATGCATTTTGTTCTTCAAATTCAGTATTCTGAGCACGTAACTGCCTGAACTCTGACTCACAAGCTCTGTTCAGATCAAGAAATTCGTCAGTGAAAATATGAATATCACCATCACAATCATTTTCTTTCTTCCCATTTTCTGCAAAGTCTTGGTTGTCTGAAAGTACTCCATTTTCTCCCATATTTTGTGATTTCCGTGCTTTCTTTTCAGCTGGCTTTTCGACTGGGGTGAGATTTGCTTGAGTCTTTTTATAGGCATTCAATTCACGAGTATATCGCTCCCTATCTTGCTGACCGGCTTCAACATATGGTTGCTTTTTGTCTTGAGGCAAATGATTCCATTCTTCTGCAAGCAATTTTGTGATATCTATGAAGGACAAAGATGGGTTTTCTCCACGAACAATCTCCCTGCGATCATTAAGATACCTCATATAACCTGAAAGTGGTTGACGTGGGGCAGATGGATCCAATTTTTTCTTCTTTTTACTTTTGGGTTTATTTAATTTGGGTTCTCCATTATCACTCGCATCTGCAAGTTTCTCTGATTTTGGTATTTCTCCTCCATTGATAACTGCAGTTGTTGACATACTGTTTTCTTGGTCTTGTGGAGAACTGACTGGAGCAGAATTTTCTGTAGAATCAGGCTGATTTGTTTCAGCAGTCACCACAGATGAAGTAGTAACACTTGTCTCTGTCACCTCCATTGATTCTTGTTTCAATGACACCACACTGGAAGTGGATGAATGTTCCATATTTTTCTGTGTAGAAAACAGCCTGAAACGAGATTAAAACGTATGAGGGTTTATCTTATACTGCAATGTTTGTCCATTTATTTAAGTTCTTAATTATATAGATGTGGGAAGATAATTAAAAATTTGCATTTGTTTACACATTTATGTTTCCCGGGTTTCCCCTTCCCGAAACTGAATACTTACAGCGAAAGCAATACGTTCCTGATCTGAGATTAAATTTCACACAAAACTAACGGGATAAGGAATATGACTTGACGTCCAGCACGAATATTCATAAGACTCGCAACAACGATGGAATCCCTGGATCCATACAATCACTACCAATAACTAACCACACCCTGTGCCTGCATCGCTCTTCATTCAATACACTGTGGAAGGCGGTAGGAGAACAGCAGAGAACACCAACACGCGACAAAGCGCAACTTAGCATTTATGAAGTGTCGGTCTAATCAGCCTTTCACGTTATTCAGTTTGCCCAACTCTAGCACGTACACTCATCCATGGCACTAAGCATAATACATAATTTGCTATACCTTTCGTATAAAATGTTGTGCATTACAAAATAGTTAACATGCACCAATATTTGCATTCATGGAAAGTGTTTATATTGTTACCGAAATGGTTTGAACAGACGGAAGTATTGAACAAGATGGTTGGCATCCCTGCAATTGTAAATTGATAGCGCAACATTCTACGGCGTCGTGTGACCAAGGACGTGTCTAGCCGTGCTCATGATAAAATTATATATATTTTTTTATTCCTTATGAGTAGGCTACCTGCAAAATTTATTTACTGTTGGATTTTTGTATTCATTTAGTTGTCAAAATACTCATCACTAAGCTGCACTAAAAACAGTAAAAATAAATACGTATTATAGACATTTAAAAAGGCACTATACATTTTCTTACCCTTATTTATGTACTTTTGTAGAAAGTTTCAGAGGTAAAAGTAATCTAGTTTCCTTCGAATGATTGCTTTCATAATTGGTCCGTACAAATTCTCAATACAATACAATACAATATACAAGAAATCCTTTGTATAATTGTTGGATAAAGCAGACAAGAAAGAGTGAATCGTAGAACCTACCTTTTTGATTTTCACTAAATGCATGCAGATACAGTATATTTTCTCACATTTAAACTAAACATAATAGAAATCATTGTACCATTGTTTTAATCACCCTCCATAACACAAATGTAACTAGTAGTGCTACAACAATACATACTGATCACACTCGTATTTCCTCGCCCATTTCTAAATTTGTAATTTTCGAAAAATCAGGATTCAATGAAAATAGACCTGCGCCATTCTTTTAAGCGCCCCTTGTTCTGTGCGTGGAAAAATTAGAAAAAAAGATTGAGCGTTTTTTCAATTTTTTTTTATATTTATAATTTGCATTAATTTCAGACAGAAATTACGCGAAAAATGCTCGTTTTTTTAGACAATTGTACATGATCTTCATTAAGCATCAGATATTTTAGAACAGATTTGATTTAATACAAAGTTGTTGTTGTTGTTGTTGTTATTATTATTATTATTGTTATTAGCACCAATTGAAATATTTTTAGATCTTTCGAAAGCTTTTGGCGTTATTGGCCATTACACCTTGCTGTCAAAATTACCTTTTTATGGAATTCGTGGTATTGCTCTAGAGCTGATAACCTCGTCCCTTAAACATCAATTTCAAAGAGTAGAAATTCCGTACTGGCACGCAAGGACATTACTTACTTATCTTTCCAATTCTTTACTAATCGAATATTAGGTCCCTCAAGGTTCGATCATCGAAAATCAGAGATTTTAATGAAAATGAGGCCTCCGCCATTGTTTAAAGCGTCCCGTACGCAATCCAAGTACAAAATTCAAACAAATAATTTGGGGATATTTTTAAGGAAAATTTGAAAATGTAATAGAGGCACATGTAAAATATGCCCAAAATTAAAATATCCGTTTGAAACTCATATGACCTGGAGTTCCATTAAATCGATTGTGAAATATCAATTTTGGTGAAAATCAACTGAACGGTTTAGGAAAATTGAATCGTTCATCTCAGAAAACCGTCAAACGCCAAAATCTAATAGACTCATTAGCCGCGAATTATTGTTTCAAGAGGATAGACACATAGTTTAGTGCTTATTTATACGAAAAATATTCGTTTATGAACTATTTTAATGTATACAAATATTTTGAAATAAGATAAATTGGGAGACTTTTTCTCAGTTTTTTAACGGAAAGTGGAATTTGGCGATTGACGGGTTTCTGAAACATACTATTCAATTGGTACTTCCGTCGGACGCCGCAATAGCGCGCCGCGTTCTGTGGCCAGACCCCAGCGCTGTAAGCCTCGTTGCGATGCAAAAGCAACGGAGACCCTACATTGAAGCAAAGCGATGCGCGACCCAGGAGTAATAAATGTAAACGCAATAAAAGATGGTAAAGAGCGTAGCCTTTGCTCTTTGATTTCAAAACGATTTCATGTATATCGATATTGCAGCAATATCATGAACAGAGGACGGATTTTAATGAAATCTTTTTTTTCTTTTCACTTGAGAAAAATGCAGTTTAGTGTAGAAATTTATGTTATATTATGACAAAAGGAAATTACCATTTTAAAATATTTTTTGCTTTTTTCGTCGATTTCGATTAATAATTCTTTTTTAGCCATTTTTAATGCATTTTACTTTCTCGCTACGGAGTGGAGAAAAATTTATGTAAAACTGCGCGAAAAAACGGCGAATTTTCGGCAAAAAAAGTCTTATTACAAGGCCCTGCTAACGTAAAAGTGTACGAATGCAGCTACTACATTTAGGAAAAAGTCTTCCAACTCGTGGTGTAGCCAGAATCCATCTTTTATGGGTCCTTGATACTGAAAAGTCGAATGACGGCAAAACGTCTGTTCGTCCATCTGTCCGTCCGTCCGTCCGTCCGTCCGTCCGCCCGTCCGCCCGTCCGTCCGTCTGTCCGTCCGTCTGTGAACAACGCTAGTGGCTAAACCGTTCAGCCAATGTTCTCCAAAACTGCTATTCCCCAATCGATCTGGCTGTTGTCGAGATCCCTTAAATTTGAAACCGATATTTTAGTTTTAGGGGGTATTTTAAATAAAGCCCCTGGGACATTAAAAAAAAAAAGACTCCATCCGTTTTGATTAATTTTCTTGTTGGATAGTGTAAAGGGCGTTTAAGAAATGGTGTAGATATTGTGTTTGTTAAAAAACCTGATTTTTCAAAACTTGAAGAAAAAAAATCAACATTTTTTCGGCGTTGTAATTTTGCGTAAAAGTAAGGGCGAGAAAATAGGTGCTGCATTAGCGCCACTAGGTTCGGTTATTTCATCGATTTTAATATGGGACGTGCTTAAAATATTATTTACGAGGTGCAACAAATGTTCTCCAGTGTACCCAGTTCTTCAGAGTACCTGTACCTGGTAGTCTATTCAATTTCTTTGCTCAGAAGTTGTAATGTCAGTCATTATGAGGATGTAATCTTGTGAGTATGTAATCCATTGTAATGTTTCTGCCTTTGGCGGTTCAGCTGATTTCATGATAACTTAAGACCAAGATTTTCTGCTAAAGAACTGTCCAAACTAGTAGTTTCAAAGCTGAGTTCACTGTAACCAATAGAAGAAGCTTTGATTACATCAGTAACATATCCGACAGCTTCAGTTGTTCATCCGAACTGGTTTTGATCATTTTACGTCATTTTTCGTTCCTTTTTTGGCATTCTAAAAACATTTAAAGAGCATTTTATTGATAATTTTTGGCTATGTTTGAGGCCATCAAAATCCGTCCCATAATCATGAATACTGACTTCATTAATAGGAAAATGTAAATTTTAAATTATATTTGTACTTGTATTAGAATAATATTTTCTATTATCTGTGAATTGTGCCTAAGCCCAGCCACTGGTGTTAAAACTGAATATCAACATTCTCAATTTCTTTCGATGTACAGAAAAAATTGCATTAAAACTGCCCATCAACAGATGAATGCAAAACGATACATACGTGGGATTTTTAAAATGTAAACATTACTCTCACAGCGTATATAGACGCCACACATCTGATGGCGCCACGTTGTTTTGACATTGATATGTCAGTTTCTCTTATTCTTCGTCTTGTCTTTTTCCAGAATGGGTAGACAGTGTATACTTTATCTCCCCAGGGCACGCAAATATTACGCACGTATAACAGATATTTATAACAAATATTACACACGTATATGATATTTCAAACAACTATGGAATCCAGATTCCTGTTTACACTGGTCTAAGTCTCCTATACTTCCTGTTGCGAAGAGTGCATGCAAAAAAGCAACGCTCACGCGAGGATTACGTATAAGTTACACTAGTGAATATAGCTCAAGGTTCACTCTGCGTGAAGTGTGAAATTTGTTTAGTTGAGGTACGTGATATTTTCGTTAGTTTTACTATAATATTATTTTCTAAATTGTCTAGAATTGTTTGCGGGGTGATGAACGTTGGTCCAAGTCAAACACAAGTCGTTTGAAAGCTTAATTTTAAGTACTGCAGGAGAGTTAAGACTTGCTGTAGGGAAGTGAAAGGAGACCATAATTCAAGAAACACCTACGTATTTGAAATGCGGTATGTACAAAATCAATACACGTTTTCTGCATTGTCTGACAGGAAAGGAAATACACATTGTGGCAATTTGTGAGAAACATGCATTTAAAATGTCTCTTAACACAGAGATGACAATATCGACAAGGGGGAAGTCGACAAGTAAATATCAAATATCCTCCTTGTATGATTTCCTATTTTTTTAGTAATGATGACATTGGTTGGTTCTTTAGACTCTTGGTGTTGTGCATTCATTGCGACATATGAGAGGAGGTAGGTGCCAACCAATGGCATCTTTAGCAGATGTCAAGTTGCATTATTTTTTATTTCTTTATTTAACGTAAAATATTTCTATTTATTTATTTATTTATTTATTTATTTATTTATTTATTTATTTATTTATTTATTTATTTAACCCGAATATTTAGATACTGTTTATGACGTACTACAGAGACAAATGTATTTCTTAAATTCTGATATTTCTACCCTAACCCAAATAAAAATTGCAATGGATGGTCCTAATTGATGACATAAACTCCACATTGCTCTATTCTTTTGTTTTTTTCAAAAATGACAAAAATGTAATTTTTTGACTTGTCTTTCACATTGTTAATATTTATATTAGCAGAGATTTGTTCACATTATTATATTTATGAGTACATGTGCTTTAAATAATGTCCCATAAAGTTTCTCGAAAACTCAACCACTTTCTGTGAAAACGAGTTCAAAATTTTGATTTTTCAGAATCTCTGAAACGTTATTTTCTCAAAACCAGCTTCATTTTTTCCCTCAAACTTATCAAACGGATAGTGCTAATTGCACTCTTTAATACTCTTTAATAATATGTGCATTTGTGGGTATTTTTTAAAATTATACAAATGTAATTGTTTTGAAAGATTTCTCATGCCGTTAATGTGCACATTTCCAGCAATTTGTAAATACTATTGTATTTGTGAGGTAATACGCGTTAAATTACTTTTAATAAATTTTTCAAAAACTTGAAAAAATTTTGCGAAAAAGAGCTTGAAATTTCGAATTTACAATAGCGCTTAAGTGCCATTTTGAATAAAACGTCTGAAAATGTTACATAGAAAATCGCCATTTAGTACGAGGTTTTATTGTTCTTTAATATTCTTAATATTTCCGTTACGCCGAACGAATAAGAAAATTAAAAAAAAAAAACTTTGCCGGCGATAGATGGCAGCTGGCAAGAGAAGGTGGCAAGTCCGAATAGCGTGCCCAAACCAAAGGAAATAGAAAATTAACAATGGAAAGTCTGTGCCATTTATAGCACGATTAGTTCCATATGGATTTCGACCGCGCACTCAACAAGGGTGCACTGAAAAGGGTAACGTGATGCTCCAAGAGCGCGGAGTCGATTGGGGCGGGTCGCGCTGTGTTCCTAAGACTCCCGCCCGCTCTTCCGTGCGTACGGCAACGCTCCGCGACGGATAGTCGTAGTATAGTAGTGACAGAAAAAAAAATCGGGCGCGTAACTTTTCGGGACAGACCTAGTAAACTGACGTAATTCAATTCAATTCGTTTACTTGTAGGTTTGAGGCGCTGCTGCAGTTGCTTCTCTCTTCACGATGGCGGATGAAGAGGAAGGTGAGAATTACGATTTTCTCCTGACACTGACTTAGCACGGAATCTTGCGATTCTAAGGGACGAATTCATAGTCGACTCTTACACTGGATGTTCCTTTAAGTGGACGAATCGTATTCTTAAACAGCCCTTGAGTGAAGTCTTAAATGAGCACTCATTCCTATAAGCAAGGCAGCATGCTCCCTCGAGTGTCCCTTGTGGCTCCCTCGCATCGTGAGTCGTAACCAGTTTAGGTTATACTTTTACGCGTTCACCTACTATTGAATTCGTTTTGATGGTGTTTGTATTAGTGTAGCCAGTTAAAACGTTCCATTTGTGAAACGTGTTGTGGAAAACTACTTCCAAGATTATTTTGAGTTTTATGCTCTACACATCCTGCGAAGTTCAAAGAGATGTATTAGAGACATGAGGAATCTATTGGAAATATACAATGAACGATTCCGGTAGCGGTTTCGTTTCCCTAAAACTTCTGTAATGGATACACTTGTGCCAATGATCGACAAAGTCTCAATGAGTTCATTCAAGTTCTTGCATTAAGATTTTATGCAACTTCACCCTTTCAGGTATGTTTCCCAAATGTTTAACTTTTATTCATAACTGATTTACAAGACCTATTATAATTATGAATTTGCAATATAAATAACAAGTGGTAAAGACTTTAAACAGGCTGCTATAGCTCGGCGACCGTATTGTTGCTTATGCAGCATCGTTGACCGGAAGGTCGAGTCTCGATGGTGATGGATTTTCGATAGATAGCTGGTTTCATCCAACGGCTGATACCTACCAGCTTGAACGTCACCATAGTGACGTCGCTACGGTGACGTTCAAGCTCCAGATTGGATAAAACCGTCAACAGCTGATACCTGCCCAGCAGGTATCGAAGTTGCATTAATCGCAGTACAGAGCGTTGAAGGCTGGTATATTTGTTTGTCCTGCCAAGTCAAATGGCTTTTGGGCGTGAGAAATGCCATGTCAAGAGAAATGACCTTCCTTCCCATCTCCTCATGGATAATTGCCACAGTTGTTTGAATTTTTTCTCGGTCGGAAGGGCGTCAGTTTGTGCACATCTCCAATTTGTTGCTTTGCAGCGTTTTCGAGTTTTTACATTCATGTTCATATGGATTCGAATTCAACATTCACGTGTATATCAGGACAACCGTCGATAGGGCAGATTCTTGGGTAAGGAGATTCGAGCCTTGACGCCGTACTTTTTCTGTCAAATGAAAATCGGTCGCCGTCAAGAGAATAGTGTGAGAACGAAGTGGAAGAACGGAAGTTGCAAGAGCGAATCAGCTCTCGTTGTAGGCGGTCTTTGGGTTTAACCTAGCTCCACCTCGAGAGCAGTAGGGAATTGCTTCGCCACGCCTACTGATGTAAGCGACGATGTTTTTTTTTAACTTACCGTCCTGTAGCAGCCGGCTGCTCAGATCAGTAGTTTTATGTGGTTTCTCCCATCAGGAGTGGACGAGTAGTATCGGAGAAGTGCCCTCATGTAAGGACCACAAACCACGAGCGATGTTTTCATCCTTTCCCCTTCTTTCCACTTACAAACACACACACACACACACGCAGACCCACTCACATACACACAAACGCGCGCCCGCGCGCTGGAACACGCTCACTTTAACAAACACGATACCTCCTTGATGGAAGGGAGCTTGTCCCGGCAGGGGCGTCGGTTCGTTCGGGGAGATACCTGAAGGAGGGAAATCCGTGCCACGACGTGTAGGTCGGCGCTGTATTTCACATTCCTATAATGCTACCCCACGAGAGAATGATGTAGATGTAAGCAAATCGGATTTGTATCCCTCCGCTGAAGCGCATGGTCCGGGGCCACTGTGCGATCTCCAATTCATCAACACGTTGCTCAATACCCTACAAATGCAATGTGCGGGATGCGCAAGACAAATAAACGACTGTTAGGTAATTCGGGATCGAGATCATAGCACACTACATCATGCATTCACTCGTCGTATTGTTTCTGAAGTTTTTATAAATATTGCCGAGGAAATGGCGCGTTTTTTGCGCCCCACAAAACCAGGTCGTCTCGCATACGGCATAGTGATTTGTATTACATTCAAACCCAAAATTGATACAGCACTGCATTAGTCTATCATTGATTTAACATGAAATTCATTCGCTCTTCACACGAAAAGAAAAGTCGTTTATTCTAAATCCGACAATGGCAAGTTCCGTATTCTTCTTTCGTACTGAACTGAAAATGTTTAAAGTAAGTATAAACTAGCAGTTCTTCATCGTATTCGGTCGGCTTTTATGTTTTACAATTTCAGACGATGAAGGCGGTATTTAGCGATGATAGTTCAGTCATGGTACTTGAGTAAAAAATACACTACACAGAATACACTCAATAACCATGTCATGTGCACATTGACATGCCGACATTTTTAAACAAACGACCGTAAAAAGCGGCGGCGATGGCGAAACGGTTAACGTACCGGACTGTTGTACCTAAGTTGGCGGATTCAAACCCGATCGAAGCCGTGGATTTTTGAGGGCTAAAACATCCTTCGTACATCTTCCTTCGAAGGGGAAGTAAAGTCGCCTGTCCAATGTTAGTAGATTTACTTGCATGTAAAAGATCCTCAAGCCTAAATGACACCACTGAGCTAAATTCAAATCGCCAGTTTCTCGCCCAAGAAATACCTTATATCTTCGCTAGTTGGTGAAAGAAGCGTAACGAAATTTGCATGGTCAGACGGAAGAGCGGGCCTCTTGGCCCGAGTCTCGCCACGTAAAATAAGGCATTAATTCAAAAATAAAAAACCCATAAAGTGACTTTCTTTTACACTTATTCATTCTGCACAAATCAAATCGTTGCAATACGCTATAAGCACACGTGTTATGAGGCCTGCCGTTAAAACCCCTAACATCGTAAATAGTTACTTATTCGCTTGGTATGTATCACTGTTTACCCCCTCGTTTGAAGTAACACATATCAAGAAAAGTAAATTTACACGTATTTGAGACGCTTACATTTGATTTTCTTCTACATACTACAAACATTTCCGTGAACTTTACGTAACTATTTTATTACGTGCTTAAAATGTCGGAGTTATAATGTGTATTGTGGACTTGCAGCTAGTTAGCGACTACCTTTCCACGTGAAAATGTTTACATCCACTTCGTTCTGTCGTTCGATAAAGAATAGTTGGTTTCGAAAAAAAGCCACAATCGAGACTCGTATCTTGGGATCTTCTGGTGAACGATGCTGGAGAAGCAATGGTGTTATCTCTGAGCCATCGAGGCCGGTACAATATTCACATTCACATCTGTACTTTGTTCAGTCACGCGTGCGATTATTTGGACACTCATGTCTGCAAACTCTTCTTGGGGGCGTGGTCGGCGAGTAACATGTAGAAATTATTGATTGGCTGGGGCTGGGGTACTGTTGTTATTATCCTTTCTCGCTGCTGCGAGACAAAACAGCAAGTTTTCGTCAGAAACACTTTTATTATAGGGCCATGGTGACGAATAAATAGATAAATGTAGTTGCTAAATTTAGAAAAAATCCTCTAACACATGGTGTATTCAGAATCTATGTTTTATGGTTCTTTGATACCGATAAATCGATTGACGGCAAAACGTGTGTGTGAACAATGCTATCGGCTAAACCGAGCAGTCGAAAGGTCAATTTTTTTTTTCGGAATCTTCGTACTCGTATAACTAAAATACTAAATATATAGATATTTTTCCTCAATGGAATCTGTTAATTACAGGTATGTTTTGAAATAAGGTCAATTTGAGTTCTCTTTGCGTTATTTTGTGTGCAAGTACGGGCGAAAAAGTACTAGCTGTTTTGGCTTATCTAGTTTTGGTTATTTCGCTGGAGAATGTTGGCATGAAACTAATGTATTTATGTAATTATAATTCAAGGAAACTACACATTAAATGTATTTAAAGAAATATTATTTACATGGTTTATTTTAATTGCAATTGCATTCACTGAACTGACTCTTCCAAGGCATTGTCAGCTGGCAGAAAAAATTTCTCTTTAGCGATGATCAGCTACTTTTCACCCTGTCAAAAATAATCGTCCCCTGGCTTGAAACGAGCATATTTCATTTGCCTTTTCTGGAAGATTCAAAAATTAACACTAATTTTTACCCTCAATCGAAGCTGCACCCCTCGTCCTGTCTGGGTTTCCATCCACTCCTAATCATCTCAAACTAGTATCTTGGGTGGTGGCGTCCCCTATTCCCTCGCCATGTCAACTCTTCCTCTACTTCGTCTGGCCGGGACTCCGCCTATCAAAAACCTGCTGAGATAGCCATGGTCCTTCTCAGCTAGATCAAGTGTTATCGCAAACGCCGCAGTAATCCCAGTTTCTTTTGCGGAATAATGGTTAATGATGATGTAGGGTAGGAAATAATTAACGAATCATACCGGTGGGACGGAGGAAAACGGGAGTACCCTGAGAAAAACCTGCCGCGAGTAGCAAATGTTGCGACACGATGGCAATAGTCCTAGTGGCGCAATCATACGAGAAAAATAGTCACTTGTGCCATTCACAATTTTTAGACGCCTTAATTTTATTTTAATTGAAGCATGCAAATTATTATATAATTTAAAGTAAGGTCAGTAATAGCTGATGCGATCGGACGAAAATATTTTGTTTACTTTGTTGTGTAGATAGTTTTATCTGGATATTTGCACATCGTCTCACTATTAGCACTGGTGATAAAAACTTAACTTTTACCATACCATGCATACCCTAAAAGTAGCCGCTTTAACTAGTGTCTGTCTAAAAAAATGTTTTTCTACTCCCATTGTGTTATTCTCTAGTTAGATAGCTGCAGATTTTTGCATAATGATAATTATTATGATACCGCTTCATTACAGTACATATGATCGACAAATGAAATATAAGTTAACAGTTGAGAAGAAATCAATCATTGGACTTTGTTCTACTAAACGTTTCGTTGAATTGTGCATATTACTGTGACGAGACAACCCATGAGTGGGTAATATGACATACCATGTTTCCACTCACCCCCCATTATATTCTTCCTTGACTTCCGTACAAGGACTGTATCTTTTATTATCCGCGCATGTTTTCTTGAACCCCGAAATACCTGCTCCACTCATTTACCAACATTAGTTCAATTAAGAATAAACTTGTGTACCCGTGCGAGAACTCTCTCATGTTAATCTCCACCCTCCTTCCTAACCTTCCATTTCCATATTCAGGCCATAATATATCTTTTTCTTCAAGACACTATTATCCTCCATCACTTGTTCTGTATTTCTCCTTGTATTTGTACTCACTGAATGTATTTTAACATAAAAGTACACAACACCCACGTCAAAACAATGATTATTCAAGTTTATTACCGGCCAGGAAGGTACATCCGTGTAATTCAGTCGCATATAACATCCTGCAATTGAATTAATTTGACATTAAGTTGCAGATTCTGTGCGTCTGATTCTGTGCGTACACGTGGCGCAGAATCGCGGAGCGCCGAACGAGTAAAAATGCAATAGATCGCCCAAGATGATCTCATCCTGCGGAGTGCGGAATGAGGAATGTTTCTTTGAGGCATTTGGTCATAAATTTCCAGGGTTCGATGCCCTAGAACGATTCGTTTTGGAGTTAAATAACTATATATTTCAATAACGATGCCCGAGTGTTGCGGGTTGCATTTGATGTGAATAATTATACTATTTATCAACAAATCGTTAATATTTTTAATGTTAAAGCGCAATTCGTCAAGTCTTCGTGAAATTCTTTACTTATGAAGATTGCATGTGAGAGTCGCAAAACTCATCTACACTACTCAAATAGTATACGTAGGTAAGGATTGCAGCAACGACCGTTATTGACAAAATCTGTAACCAGAAACATTTGCTCTCATGTAACAGAAACTATTTTGCATCGAAAAACGAGGTGAAGATTTGATGATATTATTATTATTATTATTATTATTATTATTATTGTTGTTGTTGTTGTTGTTCTTATACACGTTTTTTCGCCTTTAGCGAAATTAGGGCTCAAGAAAATTTGGGCGGATAATACTAACTAAACAACCTGGGGAGGGGGGAAATCCCACAAACCCTCCAAAAGGACTGTACCAGTTCTTCAGTTGATGAAGAATATAAACACCGATAATGAACTTTGATGACATTTCTTTGAAAAAATTCAATCCTAACTTGACTCGTGAAGTGCTCGTTTGAACTCAGAGTGTGTTTCGACTCAGCCTATGCAACCTGGGAGACCTGGCTCTATTAGGTGGCGATAGGTGAACCCTGCCTGCCAACTACCACGTAACCGTTCAAAGAAAAGGTTTAAATTATATTAGCTTTTATTAGTCGTTGAAAATTTCTTTACGAAACTCGATGTACTGGGAATTAATACACTCGTATAAAGTTTAAGACACTCGTTCGTATCGTAAGATCACTTCACACTCGTATGTTTGTATCCATCATTACTATTTGGTCCCCTTTTAATGTATTGAAATGGAGTTTTCAAAATTCATTTTTGGACCCTGAAAGTAAATGGCGATCTGTGACAATCAAATAGCGATATGCCGGTTATCAAGCGACAATTGGCATAAAGTCAGAGTAAAGACTTATTCCACCAAAACGTAATTTTATATCTTAACTAATATATAAAGACTTAAGTGCGTTGACTTATAGCGCAATAATCTCTTAATCTCCTGAACCAATACCAATGAAACTTTTGTGATAGCTTCCTTTAAACTCCTGGAGTACTATAGGCTAGAATTTATATCCATAAACCTTAATATACTTACAAAGTAATTACTTTTCTGGACATTTTCGCTTAGCTTTACATCACAGACTCAAGAGTGCATCAATGTCAATAGTTTAGCTACGCATCACCAGATAATAACGTCTGTGATCTTCTATTGATTTCATCAATGTACAGAATTGCGTTATTTAGAAAACTCTTTGCTTATTTTCGCTGTAAATTGTTTAATTCGAAATAGTTATCAGTTTTTCTCCGCTTTATTTATAAGAGTAAATTGAGTATTGATTTTAATTGCGTGTAGATGTAAGTGCATTAAGTGTTCAAGAGACAAAATGTTTGGAAGAGATAATTTGCTGATGGATGTGGATATTGTCGTAAGACGGTATGAATGCACACATGTTTAGTTGTAGTAAATTAAGCATAATTTTTATGTATTTTCAAGTTGGGCGAATGACAGTGTGAGCGAAAACATATTATGAATGATTTACGTGTTATGCTGAAATGGACGGAGGGATGAAATTTTATAGAGAAACGTTTTAATATAGGGGAGAGTGAAAGCATACATTTGGGTGTTGAAGTAATGATTAAATTGGTGTAAGTTTTGCAAGAATATAATTTATAGTAAAACGAAAACAATATTGGTAAATGAGTATTTGGAGGAATTGAATGTGTGACGCTGGTTTTCAAAATTGTTATTTTAGATAATAGAAAGGTTTTGTCAAGCCGGAATCCACTGTGATCTCTGATTTTTGGAGATGTTATAATCATCTAAGTGGGTAATGGCTCATTTCATTCGACTACTATTTATCTAGGATGCTAAAACAACTACTCGAATTCAATTAAAATTACTTAAATTATTTTTGAACGTCGAATGACGCGACAAGTTCAAGTTCAAACGTTTCTTTATGAATACGTATGAACATACGCAAACAGTAAGTTTTATAATGTGGCAAGTGATTGAAAGTATTTGTATAATATATAAAATTCCACAAAAAGAATATACGTGAATACATGCATTTTATTTTTTAGTTCACATTTGTTTATTATTTTAAGTATTAAATATTTTTCTTAATTTTTAATGAGAAACCGTTTTAGTGAGTATGGAAGAAAGAGTATTTCCAGATTAAAGGAAGATAGAGAGACGCGGGCGGAGGAGAGTAGGGCGGAGGGGAGATAGAATAGATAGTAGACTCCACCATAGGGCGGGAATATGGAATTCCCATTTCTTTATAATAAAAAAATATGATTAATACCCCAGCATGTGAGGCCTTCAGCTCAAATTCATATATATATCGCATTTAACTTTTCAGATCGAAATAACTTGGAAAATACGCATCGTACAAAAATTGTCTCAGACCAAAAATTAATATCTACAAGGGGTATTTTTTCTATATGAATTTTGCGTTAAAATTTGCTGATATGCATACCTTCAAATTCAATTTTTTCCGTCCCTCCACTTTTTTCAGCTTGATACACGCAATATAATAGTAGCTGAGAAAAAAAAGAAAAAAATGAAAAACACGTTTCTCGTTGTGTCTGTGCAACCGAGGACCCTTAGACGCTGTCTTTTGGGAATCTACGTTCCTTTCAATGCTCTTTCTTATGAGGACAGCGATTATAGATTGTTTTGGGGGCAACTTCACCGCCTTATTCGTCTATATCCTTTGACAGACGGACAGACTTTTGCCGTCATTCGATTTTTCGGAATCAAGGAACCACAAAACATGTGTTCTGGCTACACTGCATGTTGGAGGATTTTTTTTTCTCTAAATTTAACAACTAGACTTATCCACTTTTTCGTTACCAGTCCCCTGTAATAAGAGATTTCAGCCGAAGCCTTCCTCAGGGCGTAATTCAGGGAGGAAGGTCGCAGAATGGCGACCGTAACGTCGGCATCTTCGCCATGGACGCGGCGTCACCCGGACAGTCTAGTAAATAATGACTCCGGCCGCGGAAGCCTACGCTCTCAGCAATTTTTTTGTTACCATGTTGAAGAGCACAGAGTTTGCTTTCATGTAAAACCGTTGTTGCGGTTACGTAACCGTGGTCGATCTAACGAACATGCTGCCTTAAGTTGTGGCCTGGTGCACGTCGCCCCTGGGTTAGTCCTCGCGTGCTAACAAGGGGGGGGGGCGTGCGGCAGAGGGGCGCGGGCAGAGGGTGAACTTAAAAAACCTACGTTTTTCCATAAGAGCCTGTACTAATATAAACATGTTTCTATAAAAAAATCGGCCGGAAAGGAGCAATTTTCTTGTTACCACCTTGCAGAGCACAGAATTTGCTTTCATGTAAAACCGTTGTTGCGGTTACGTAACCGTGGTCGATCTAACGAACATGCTGCCTTAAGTTGCGGCCTGGCGCAAGCCGCCCCTGGGTTAGTCCTCGCGTGCTAACAAGGGGGGGGGCGCGTGCGGCAGAGGGGCGCGGGCAGAGGGTGAAGCGGTGGATGGTGGAGGAGTGGCGGTCCACGCCGTGGAGGGTGCTGTGGAAGGCGCTGATAGCGGAGCTGGTCGGCTCCTTCGTGCTGATGCTGTTCGGGTGCGGGGCCGCCATCGGCACCGACAACTTCGGCTGGACGCACGACGAGCCGCCGCCCGACAGCTTCTCCTACGGCGACACCTACCACATCTCCGTGGCGCTCGCCTTCGGCCTCACCACCGCCACCGTCGTCGCGGTACGCCGCAGCCCGCGCGGGCCGACCCGCGGGACACCGCGGGGCAGGCGCTAGGGTTGGTCACGTACACCAGACGGACGGACGGACAGACAGACGGACTGACGGATTAACGGACAGAAGAACTGACGGACAGACGGGCGGACAGATGGACGGACAGACGGACGGACGGACGGACGGACGGACGGACAGCCAGACAGCCGTACGGACGTTTTGAAAAAAGAAACTTCTTTGGTATCAGGGGAACGTGTATTTCAGTTGAAATCTCGAAATCGAGTTTCCTTAGCATTACATAACTTTCCCTATACCACGTATATTACACCGTATATACGTAAGTATACAGGAAAGTAAAAAATGGGGAGAAGAGGGAAGAGGAGACGGGCAAGTTACAGGTGGTAGGAAGAGATAATAAAAGGCCACATAGTCGTCTCCTTTGCCTTTAATGTCATTCACAAACGGCAAAATAAAGAGTGAACAGAGCAGCATCGCTAGAAGTGCATAGGTTTCGGCCACTGTCTCTTGAAGTCCTCTTTTTTTCCCTCTTCATGTGCGTGGCTCCATTTCTCTCCCCGTTGTCGTTAATTGGAAAGCGGCCGTATCTCGTTTTCCCGTCCCTGCCCTCCCCTCTGTGTGAGCTATTGTTGAGCGGCCGTAAAGTGTTGACGCCGGTGACTATACACTGGCTGTCAAGGAACACGTCAACCCCCACGAGTCGGTGCTCTGGAAGTTGAGTCTATGGTTGATTCGAACGCTCCAAAAGAGCATCGCGACCCGCGCCCTCGCATGTTGCCACCGGCTCATGCATGAGGTGGCGCAGGGCATCGACTGATGTCACTGCGGAGCCTGCAAACGGGAAGTCCTAGAGTTCCTCTCCCGACGCTGGCATGATTTTCGGCACCAGCTTGTCAGCTTGGTCGAGTTCAGACGCAGTCTGGAGGAGAATTCTAGCGGCCGGCTGCTCTAATCGGTAGTTTTCCGTGGTTTCTCCGGTCAACACCACACGAATGCCCGAGCAGAACCCTAACAAACGGACCAAGAGATGTTTGTTATGGTACGCGGGCGAGCTGCCTTTTGTCCTGTTCTCTCTCCTTACGAACACACACTTAGTCTTTCGTGCACTGCAAATAATGATGGCAAAGTTTAGCAAAAATCGATACTTCAATACATCATCAAAAGGTTCTTGATGTCGATGAAAACATCGATGAATAAAATATCGATGTTTTAAATGTGATCAAATATTTCAAAGTTATATGTCCAGGTTCTTATCTGATACATAAAACGTCAATATTATATTCCGTACTAGTTCCGTCAAAGTATATTCCGACTTAAATTTGACTGTCACCTTAATTTTATAATCAATGTTCTATGTAGTCAAGGTTCACATGGCAGTTTAACGATATCACCAAGTACAAAAAGAATCAAGAAACGTAACAACACTGGCGAAAGGTTACGAATAGCAAACAGTGTCCTGCCGCTTGAGGATCGACGATACTGGCAGTTGTCTTTGGCTGTTGTTTGTGAGCAATACACAAATATAGGTCCTGGAAATTTTACTTATATCATTACATTGTTTTCTGAAAAGATAGATGTTTCTGCGCAAATGTATCGATCTGAAGGAAACATCGAAAACAAAACATTTATGTTATATTTTCGATATTTCTGTTCGAAAATACCCATGTTTTAAAAACATCGATTTTTTGCCATTCATAACTGCACTACAGCACGTGACTGGAGACCAATGGAAGAGTGCCACGCTGGGGGAGACTCCTGGAAGGGGAAAACCCCCGCAAGCCGTCCTGTAGATAGGCGCTGAATCTCACGTTCCTTTGGAGAAGACACACCGCCGCCTCACGGGACATGACTTGCACTACACCCAAGGAATTAATGACCAAAGTAGTTGATGTTTTCGGAAACCCAAAATACTCTCTGATGATATTTGATGGTGGGGGCTATGGTTAGATCGATTGATTAGTGATTCTGGACGCGTCAACTTCTAAGGTCGTTATTCCCGTAAGCGTAGTGAGTGTTAATACGGACTGTGATCACATGCTGATAGGAGATGTGAGGTTCCGACTTCTACGTATCTCACACCACCTGGGCACCGAATTAGGCGGGGCAAGCTCTAAGCTTCTCGCTGGTCTCTCACGAAATTGTAGTGCGTGTAGTTGAATGTGTAAGGGGTAAGGATAGGACAAGGAAGAGGAAAGAGGTTCGTAACCCGTTTGTTAGAGCACTGCTTCGGTATTCGCTTGCTATGGATCGTAGAAAGCAAGGAAATCTACCGGTCAGAGCAGCCGGCCTCTGGAATTATTCTCCAGACAAGCGGCTACATTCAACGTAGCCATGAAGCTACAGTAAAAAATCCTTCCAATTACGTCGGTTACTTACTGATGATGGAGATACTCTTTGTCGGTTACTTACTCATTGTGGAGATACTGGGAGAGGTGACTCTAGTCATCACCGGATGTCACTGTAGTGCCTCTGACCGGCAGGTCCTAGGGTTACACTCTCCATGGTAGCAGCATTTTCCACACTACCTGCATAGCTAGGTTACGAGCGAAGTTGCTGGGAGAGGTGGCTCAGGGCATCAACTGATAGCACTGTAGTGCCTCTGACAGGCAGGTCCTACTGTCGAGACTTGATGGTGGTGGGATTTTCGGCACTAGCTTGTCAGTAGCTATCTGGAGAATAATTCTACCGTTTGACTGATTTGATCGGTAGTTTTCGGTGGTTTATCCGATCAATACCTAGCGAACGCCAGAGCAGTACACTTATCAAACGGTCCCGAAACGCGCACGATCTTTGCTTTCTCTTCCTTGTCCCATTCTAACCCCTTACTTACACACACACACACTGTCATGCACTACTCTGTCGGGAGACCGGTCGGAAGCTTGGAGCTTGCCTCGGCTGGGGCGGCGCCCCGCTGGTGGGAGATACCTGTTTGGGGAAAACCCCGCTGGTCGACGGTAGGTCGGCGCCGGATCTCGCCATCCAGCGGGGGAAGACCACCACCACAACATCTGCTGCAAAAAACATGTACTGCACTTACGGGACTAGCGACCTTAGCAGTTGACGCGCCCGGAATCTCGTATCAAGCAATCAGTCGCGACAGGGGGCTGTGGGGGCGTTGCGCGCGCAGATGTTCCAGGCGCTGTCCGGGGGCCACATCAACCCGGCGGTGACGCTGGCGTACATGATCTGCCGGCGCATCAACATCGTGACGGGCGTGCTCTACGTCCCCGTCCAGTTCTTGGGTTGCTGCGGCGGCTGCGGCATCTTGAAGGTACGAGGCAGCAGTTGTGGGGAGAAGCCGATGAAGGCTGGAAGACGTTGCACGGAGAATTGGAGATGTACCCGATGCGATCGAAAGTATCCGGACACGACCGAAATGGTGATATGGTGTGGTCGTGTTGTTCATGGAGGGAGCGTGCACCCCTTGCTGTTTTGTGGGGCACTACCACGGCACTGGTATACGTTGATGTATTAAACACCTTCTTGCTTCCCATTGTTGAAGAGCGGTTCGGGGATGGCGATTGTATCTTTCAACGCGATCGAGAACCTGTTCATACTGCACGGCCTGTGATGGAGGGATACACGACAATTACATTCTTGTAATGGACTGGCCTGCACAGGATTCTGACTTGAATGCTATAGAACACCTATGGGATGTTTGAGAACGCCGACTTCGTGACAGGCCTTACCGTCCTACATTGTTACCTCTCCTCAGTGGAGCACTCCGTGAAGAATGGGCTTTCATTCCCTAAGAAACTTTCCAACACCTGATTGAAAGTGTTCCTGCGGGAGTGGAAGCTGTGATCAAAGCAAAGGGCTGTGATCAAAGCTAATTAATTCCAGCATTACCAATGAAGGGCGCCACGAACTGGTTATTAATTTTCAGCCACGTGTCCGGATACATTTGATCACATTGTGTAAGTGCCATTTATGTTAAAATTAGGTTTTTTACGAGAATAATGATGTATTAAAAAGCCATATAACATAAATAAGTACCAAAGTCCAGACGTATTTCTATATAGTGTTATGTTGTGATTATAAATAGCAGGAGTTGTAAATGCCAATAGGTTTAATGTGCATATAACACTATTTTTTCTAGGAAGCATTAAAATGGCATTTACATTTTTTTGTTAAATTTCAAGCCTTCATTTAAATATCCCATATAGAATTCCATTCATTGCCAAGATCTCCAGCAAATTCTACTCATACATCAACCAAATCTATCATCTATCTCAGGGGTTTTCAAACCGTTTTCATCCACGGCTCCCCTGGCGCAATAAGTTTCAAACATACGGATTAATGTAGTCCTACTAAAGATTCAATACAAATCAGCAAGTTTTACTGTAGAGTATTTGTAAAGGATTTGCCAGGTTTAATTATTCTATAATTTATTAGTAAAGTAAATCATACGCATTATGAATAACATATAGTATGAAGGTACAAATTGTGAAATTCGTAAGAAAAACGTATTTCGTATTTTCGTCCGGACGGATGTAACCATGACAATCTCTTCAATACTCATTGATTCTTTCGGCAAAGTAATAATCTTTGTCAATTGTGTGACGTTTCTTTTTCAGAACTCTCTCGACTGATGATAACTTAGAAGGCGAAGTTCGTTGAAGTTTCTGCTAATCCTTTCCCAATTCATTTAAGCAATGTTTTCGCTTTCTCAACAAACTTCTTACCCTAATAGCATACAACAATCTCCCAAACTGTCAGGATAAAAGTGGAAAGCCAAAAATTGGACCTTATTTACAGAATTAAAACAATTTATTTCGCAAGGCTAAAGAGGGAACAGCTTCAAAATTTCCGTGGCAGGTTTGCGAGCCCTGTTCCTGCCTCCCTGGTTGCAGCTGATCAAGGCGACGATGAACAACCGGGACGACGTGTTCCCGACGTCCGTGTACACGGAGCACGGGATGGAGATATGGCAGGGGCTCGTGTGGGAGACCATTTTGGCCTTCCACCTGTGCATCATGTACCTGGTGGTGACGGACGACGCCTATCCCTTCATGAGCTTCACCTCGCCCCTGCTCATCGGCTCCGTCGTCGTCGTCAACCACCTGGCCGCGGTGAGTGCGCTGCCGAAGCTGTTTATTCAATTGAATTGGATTGAATCGGAATGAAACGGATTGAATCGGATTGAATCGAATTAAATCGAATTAAATCGGATTGAATAGAATTGAATCGAATTGAATCGAATCGAATCGAATCGGATTGGATTGGATTGAATCGAATCGAATCGGATCGGATCGGATCGGATTGGATTGGATTGAATTGGATTGAATTAATGCCTTAATTTACTTGGCGAGACGCAGGCCATTGAGGCCCGCTCTTTCGTCTGACCACGCAAATGTTGCTACGCTCCTTTCACCAACTAGCAGAGAAAGGAGGTATTTTTGAGAGAGAAACAGGCGATTTCAATTTAGCTCATTTAGGCTTGAGGATCTTTTACATAAACGTAAATCTACTAACATGGGACAGCCGGCTTTACTTAAGGAAGGCGTACGAAGGATTTTTTCGCCCTTAAAAATTGACGGCTTCGATGTTTTGGTTTGAACCTGCCAACTTCAGTCATCACAAACCACATCATCAACAAACACCATCACTGCAATTCTCTCCTTCGAAAGTTCCCAACACCCAATGGCCTTATATCTCAGCTATGTACGGGATATGAAATGGTCTAATTGTAATTTCAAAATTATAATCGCCGTAACAAATACTTGCAGGTTTTCATGCTAATAGTTAAATTTTAGTACACCTACGTTTTTAGGCTGTTTTGCTAATATGCAGAAAAATGCATATAGTACATTTACATTAGCACAAATGCTGAATGAAAATTCAGATCATTCCCAATTAGTTTCCAAAATTCCGTCGCCACATCTTTCTCAACTACATTTGATTCTATCCGGATTTCCTTAACTCTTCCATATTGTTCTCCTCGAATTTTTGAAGAGATAAAACTTAACTAACTCGGTCTGATTTGTGTTCACTTCTTCGTCTGCATTTGATCTACTAACCGTTTTGAATGCGAAGCTAGCGTTGCATGCGAATCTAACATTTAAAGGCGACTGTTTTGTATGTTCATGTAAACAAGGTGCTAATTAAGTTTAATACGAAAACGCTGTGGGTCACATTCATTTGAAAATCGGTATTTGCACTCTTATTTAATAACGTAAAATACAGAGGTCAAACATAACCTTCATTCATTCTCATAGTTTTGTTTTCTACATATTCACTTGAAATACTTCAAGTTTAATAAGTTCCGAGGCAATACTGTTCATAGAGTTTCGCAAACTTATTTTTTTAAAATACGATAATTCGAATCAAATTTGCAGCGTGATTCACTTGGTAATTCAATTGTTGTCAGATGTCAATATCAGTGTTACCAAAGTCGTTAAAATAAATTATGGCGTATTTAAGTTAAAAATGCCTGTGGGTAGTGGTATTTAATCAACGTCATTTATGACGAAATTTTCCTGTTCTTTAATATTCTTAAAATAATATTTCCGTATTATTATTAGGGAACGAAAAAATATAATTTTTTAATGTACTTTAGGCGGCGATAGTTGGCAGCAGCAAGAATATATGGCAAGTTCGAATAAGTAGCTGAGACAAAAAAAATCGAAAACTAATATGGGAAAGTCTGTGCAATTCTTTAGCACCACTGGTTTGCAAAAGTTAGTCGTTTTCGCGTAGTTTCTGTTTGAAATTAATGAAACATATATGTGGGCGTTACGTCGTCCATAACGGTAGCATGGTAATATTGCGAGAAAGAATGTGCTGTTGTAGCGCGACTAGTTACAAAAAACTAGACTTACCAAGTGTATGCATAAGTTTTTGTAGTAAAAAACACGTAATTTTCAAAGGAACTTCATTTATGTGTTTATTCGAAATGTTGGCCGTCGCTACAAACTACACACGTCACCCATCTTTCAGATAAGTTATGAATACCATGCCAGAAAAACTGCTTGTCTTATGCGGCAAACCATTCGTCGAGCCATTTTCTAACTCCCTCGAAATTGTTGAAGGGCTGCTCTGCGAGCGCGTGACCCACTTATGCGAGGTGAAAGTTAGTCAGATGGGTATGCAGGCTTCCGCGGCCGGAGTCAACACATTCTTGGCTATCCGAGATGAGCCGCATCTCGGTCAATTGTCCTGACGTTTCGGCCATCTTGCTGTGGCCTGTTTCAGAGCTATATTGATGAACAGCTCTGAAGCAGGCCACAGCAAGATGGCCGAAACTTAAGCACAATTGACAGAAACGCGGCTCATCCCGTATAGCCAAGAATGCAAGTTAGTAAGATGGCGTCAGGTCGTGGCAGTACAGCGGGTGCGGATGTTCCATCTAAGCGACTTCAAGGAGTCTTTCTCTAGTTTTGCTGAATGAGATTACACATTGTCGTGCGTTTGCCGTTCATTAAAACCCCCTGGGACCCAATTTTACTTATCCCCCTGCCCAAATTTACTGATCTTCCCCATTGCTCGAAAATGTCTGCTAATTGTTTCTTGAGACAAATTTAATGCTTTTGCCAATTGCTGTTCAGTTTGTGGTGGGTCATCATCCAATAACGCCTGCAATTGCTCGTCTTCGCAATTTTGTGGTTTACCAGAGCGCGCACTGTCTTTCACATTGAAATCACGCAAACAAAAATTATCACTAAACGATAGAACACAGACGCTAGTGTTTGGCAGACTCGGGCGCGCGTTGGTAGGTTTATGCCAGGCGCAGAAACTGGGGTAGTGTCAAATTCATACGCCGCTTTCTGTTCACTGGCGCCATTTCTTAGTGAAACCGGAAAGGACTTATGCATACATCTGGTATTTGTCAATGGTAATGCCACAAGTGCTTTGGAATTGTCGATAAATTTCCGACTCGCGAAGCGAGAAAGGGATTTATCTGAGAATTTCCAAAGCACGAGTGGTATTTCATAGGACTATTCCACGAGTGTAATTAAGTCCAACGCAGTACCAAAATGCGCCAAATATTGGAAATAACTGAACTTGTATAATAAAATTAGAGTTTATTATATAGTACAAACGCTCTTTATTGGTCATCGACAGAGCGATCGATGTATACCGCTTTTATATACAGATGAATCAGTTTATGATTGGCCAGTAGGAGGAAGCGGTAAGAAAAATCTGATAGAAAAGACGATAAACGTGTTGAGAGACACCACCCTGATTAGGGCATTTTGTGTGAATAGTTAAACACTATTGGCTTTAATTGCACTAGTGGAATAGTCTTTTACAATCACCAATTCGATTGCAATCGATTTTGGGGAGCATAAAAAATAATTTAAAATAATATTTATGACTATTCTTTAAAATTTTTCATTTGAAAATAATTTGTAAACTATACTATTTAGTGATTTGATCTGTTTTCATTCAGTTGTATGCCACAGGAGGGACGGCAAATCCGTCACGCGCAATTTCAGCAGCATTAATAAGCTGGCAATATTTTGATCACCTTTGGGTAAGTGAAACAACGGTGAACGGTAAGTGAAGTTTTTGGGTAAGTGAGCGGGGGGCATTGATTACACACGAACAAGGGAGCCTTTAACATATTAAAAAAATTTTTAATAAATAAGAAGTTACAATTTTGATGTGAAACTTCTTTAATATCATACCGAAACACAGATGTAAACGAACAGATATTTGTACAGCAACAAAAAGGTCTAAATGGCATACCCTTAATGACTGATTAACACATTAACTATTCGTCTCAGAGAAATAAGAAAGGCGTCATTTATTTTCTTATATACCTACGTATATACTGAGTGGTATACATAGTACAGAAAAAATGCGGCGGAAAATCGATTTCGAGATTTCATCTGAAATATACCTTTTGGAGCACTCTGATAACGAAAAAGTATTATTTTTCAAAACGTCCGTCCGTCTGTCTGCGGACAGTACTGGCGACTGAACATTTCATAGACTTTTTTCCCCAATTGAATGTCCCCCAATTGAGCTGACCAGATCCGAATCCCTGCGATTATGAAAATATTTTTTGAATATTGTGAGAATACTTGGAGCATTTCAAAAATGTTCTCAAAAATGGATCGAATTTTTTCAAAATTTCTTTTAAGAATAGAAGAACCCTTATGGCATAAGGTATTCGTCTTGAACTTGTGGATGATTTGAACTCTAAAGTCTCGGAAACTGCTTATTTCATTTTTTATTCTCCACGTTCACCTACATTATTAACGATGGAGATCTTGTAAAAATAAAATGTGCTCTTCACAATTAGCTCATTAATTAATGTCTTGTACATTTATTTAAAATATTTGCTTTTGATGCTTTTGCATAATTTTGAGTGAAATATGGACAATTTTAAAGAACTGTTTTCTTAGAAATAGCCCCAAAATGTTTCTTTACACTTTTTGAACGAATGATTTAAATGAATTAAATAACGTGACATAAACGCCATTTCAATGCATTATTTTGTTTTTGTTTAATTACACGAATGTATTTCAAAAAAACGTATCTCGCATACCTATTATGTTATCGTACATTGCGAGATATTTTTATATATTATTTCATTTCTGAATACATTTGCTTGTAATTGATTTTTTATTAAGTTTCTCGGAAACTGAAAAGTTTGGCTCAAAACCAAAATGGTTCCCATTTTTTCAATGAAAAATTACATATAGGACCAGATGTTCTTCTTTTATAGCATGAAAGTCAATTTTAATACTTTTATCAAGGGACCGCAATATTGAGAGATTGTAAAAATATATATTTTATGCTCCAATAGTTGGCAGTTGGAAAGAGGGTGGAACAGTCGAAAAGCTAAGCCTGGCTAAAGAGATAACGGAACTAAATAGTGCGATAAAGTTCGTACCACTTTTAATGTCCATTCACAATGCAAACATAAACATAAGCATGGCGTTAACATAAACGTTAGGACTACGTCCATAAGCGGACCCATTCACAATGCATTCACATTAGCATAACATGTAAGACGTTAACTTAAAAGCTTGCAAGAAAACATAAGAAATGAACCAATCACTGAACGGTGACTCAAAATCAAGAATCGGAATAGGAGCGAAGTCGAGAGACGAATTAACGCCATATGAACCATGAACACAGTCAATACCTCGAAATCGATTCTCGCATCCAAACAACAGTAAACAAGTGTCTCACAACCAATAGAAACTTAGTTTGCTTACGTTTATGTTGGGCATCGTGAATACTTAAGTCTATCGCTTATGTTAATGTTTATGTCTATGCGCTATGCTTATGTTTACGTTTGCATTGTGAATGGGCCTTTACTCATAGTGCAACGGTTGACTCACTACTACACAACCTTTATTTTGGGTCGTGGGCAATTGTGTTGGCGGGGAGGGCACCCAGCATTCATTGGCCAAACCGGGCAGTCTTGGTGCTTTCCATTCGGAGTGAGTAACGATTCAGTGATGGCAGTGACCGGCTAAGGTGGCTCATGGCATTAATTGATGTCACTGCCGTGCCTTCTTATCGGGAAGTCCAAGGGTTCTAGTATCGGGAAGTCTGAGGTCGGCGCTGGTATTAGCCTGGAAGGAACCCCGCCACCTTCGACGCGAAAACGTAACTATACTTACGGAACTGATGAATACAGCAATTGACGTGCCCGGAAACAAAATAATCAATCAATCACGTCTAGGATTTGAAATATGAATGATCACAAGAATGGTTAGGGTTCTTGTAGTTGGCAGTGAACTGAATGCAGTAATAGTAAACGAAAATAACTCACAGCCAATAGAAACTCTTATTTTGCTTACGTTACTGTTAGACATTGTGAATACTTCAATCTATCACCTATGTTAATGTTTACGTTCATTCGTTATGCTTATGTTTACGTTTGCATTGTGAAAATAGGCCTCAACCAGTACCTCGTAGATTTAGGTGGCATTGCCTAAACTCTGCCTCCACGGCGTTTCTGCATCGCTGCTCCCTCGATGCGCTCTCGTGGCGGGTCGCGGAACCACGTCACGCGGTTGGAAAGTCCCTAAGGCGGTGGCGGGCTCTTGAACTAGCTAAACCGCCACTACAGAGACCGATTTGTAATACTCAACCAAACTATATTTTTTTACAATATTTTCACCAAATATTTTCATATTTTGGAGTTAAAGGTTGATTTATAGAGGCCCAGTTTGTAACTAATATCCCCATAAGCCCCTCCTCCCATCATTTCTCCAAGCCATTGGTCGAGAAACGTTGCGCGGTTATTAAAGATATGTTTGTCCTATTGTTTTAAACTCTGGCACTCCGGTTGTTTTGGGGGGTTTCAAGAGATGTCTGGTGTTAGTGGGTTAGAAATGTTATAACTATTACCAATTACACGAGAAAGCATGTGCTGTTGTAGCACGTCTACCGTAATAATAAACAAATTCCGTGTTTGTTTCAGGCTTTTGCTACTGGCCCTTTTATAGGAGCATTAGCTGCGGGGTTATTTTATTATTTTATCTTAAAGGAAGAAGAAAGTGAAATTCGACAACGCCAATTTTCTATATTTGGAAAATAAAATAATTTGTGAATCCTGTGCAAGATTGATCAATATGGCATTTCAGTACTTTATTTATCCATACCTTGTATTCTGTTGGAATCGCATTTTCGTGCATTAAATTAAGTGCATTTACTTATTGTCATCGAAGTTGTGAATTGAAATATTTTTAATTTGTGAGTTACACGATAATAAAAGTAATAGTATTCCACAAACCCATTTATATCATTTCATTTTATTATTTTATTTGTTTCAACAGCAATTCATCATCTACTCCAGTTTTTGACCATGCCAAATCCTTATTCACAGCAAAAATGAAGCACGGGTAACAATAGAGATTTTTTAAAATTTCACACCTGCATAAATCCTCCTATAAAGATCCCGCTTATACGTTTTACGTAAGTTCTTACTCGATTGGTTTGTTTTTGTTCTAACTTTAGATCATGTAATGGTTTGTCCAGTTCCTTAATTTGTAACTTGTCTTCCGCAATAAGATACACAAAATTAATATTTAAAAGAGACTGGACACTATTCATCTACAGTCATAATTCAAACTACATGTGTACCATACATATTTGTGTATTCGATCACACGATGTAATAAGATTCGCGAATTTTACATTAAAAATGGAGCACTGTTATTGTTCTTGATAACTCGATTGAAATACCAAAAGAAACACACACACGTACATATTCGCTTTACCGCAATAACGGTCGTAACTCACATTCCGGCATAGCACGAATTCACATTCAGTCAGCCAGGCCACGCCAGCACTGGCCTACTCTATCCAGTACAGGCAGAAGGGATTTCTAAACATTTGTCACTGCTAACAAAATAACAAATATTTGAATATAACTATGAAGTAAATAATTAGAAACTTTCAAAGATAAAGAAGATATTTGTTTTTTTACATTCCTTTAATTATTGAAATATGTTTCATATCGTTTTTGAAGAAGATACAACACAAATAATGTTTTATAAAACACAGAAATATGATACTCAATTGGCCCGAGTTTTCGTTCTGCGAAGAAACCTTGGGATCCCCCAGAGTCTGTCTTCCTTGGTCTTTCTTGACAAAGAAGCCTTTGTGGTGGTCGTAGTCAGTTGAATTTATTTCTGATTTAGGACTTGGAAATTTTGTTGTTCCCAGTTCAGATAAATTTATGTGCCGTGCTTGGCCGTTTATTTATTTAAAATATATTTTAAAAAAGAAATATTTTTCTTCATTCGATACAGTCTGACGGGTTTATGAATTGCAATCACCGCTTGCAAAGAGATTGTTTTTCAGTATTAATCACGCTGAAGCGACTCAAGGAACCGCAGCGACCACCGCCTACTGTCATCAACACGAGATTGGCATTGTCTGGTGGCGTTGATCCGGTTGAGCAAAACTTTGCGCCTTGGCTACCTGCTCCTGTCGAAGATTCTTCGACCCTGCAACCTTGGAGCTGCCGCCGCCCGAGCTGAAGCGAGGGAAACCATTCAGCCCAATGAACTCAGCTGCTACCACGGTGACGTGTTAAGCCTGTTTTACACGGTCATTTTTGCATCCTTTATTCATCATTTTTCTGTACAGAAAGTGGATGGAAAAAGGACGTTCGTTTCTACGCGTTATGTTTCGGTGCCGAAACTGGATGAAAGTCATACCAGCGTTTTACATGATCATTTCTGGTCTTTGTATGTACTCGTGATGAAAATACTTCCTCTGGACGCCACAAAAAAAGCTGAAGATCAAACATTTGAACATCGTGCTATGGTAACAAAATAAGTTAGGTTATATTTGAACTGGGCAGGGGACGCGGTGACAATAAAACACAGTACATGATTTATAGTTCACTACATAATCACATTACATTTAAATTCAACACATCAGAATGCTCTCGAAACTTCAAAATGAACAAATGGCACCAAACGCATGACAAACCAAAGAAAGTTCCGAAAAGTGACGCCAGGAGCGCGGTAGTCAAACGATGAAATCTGTACTGAAAAATGAAGTATGCGTTATTTTTTCGTAGAAAAAACATTCAGTCTGGTCTGTCTCTTTTCGGTACCGGCGAACATTGATGAAAAAATGATCGTATATAGCAGGCTTTAGAGCTTCGCTGCAAGCTCTCAACTGCTCTTCAGGCTTTTAAATAAAAGGACTTTTGAATTCAAGTATTCATTTCTCAAATTTTTTTATTGTTCTTTGAAAGAAAAGAAAGATTTTCAGCCACGCTTTGACTCCTAAGAAAGCATTTGCGAAAATATTGCAATCTTAAAGATAAGAATTTACTTAGTTTTTTTAATCTTATTGTAGGGAAAATCCAACGAGCTCTTAATTTGCCTATTATTAATGTCATTGAAACTTTTCTTTCTTAATTCATTTACTTGATGTTAACCTCATTTATAAAACTTTCATTTCAATCGAAACAACTTACGTCCGCCATCCCTTGTTTTCAAGCCTCCTTTCTAACGTCTGAGCTAGCAGAAAGGTAAGGCGACCCACCTATTCAGAAGACGTGAAGGAGGCGACTTCGTGGCAATATTGAATTCATTAAATGTTATTAAAAACATGTTTTACCTACTATTTTATTTTTATTTTTTTAATTTCTCCTAAAAACTCGACAGTTTAAAAATTCGAAAAACTACCCTTGATATTACTGAAAAGTTCAACATACGTTTGGTAAGTTACAAAGTGGGACATTGGGATGATTCTGAGAAATTAAATACAACAGGAATGTCTACTTGCTGTTTTACTGCAGCGTCTGATATAGCGTCACCCCTCAAGCACGTGCTAATCAAGCCGTGGTAGACGAGTATTACTCGGGCAACTTTTCTTGAACGATGGATTGACGATTTCGGGTGGAGTGGGGGTATTAGTTACCAAGTCGGCCACTAGAGTATTTTAAGTAATGCCAACGTCAGTGAAATGAAAGTCAAAACTGCCTCTTGTGCTTAACTTTTTCGAGAGTTTTAGGTGACTCCCTTGAAGGACCTGGACCTGACTCAGCCTTTTCTTTCGATATTGACAATAAACCTGAACAGGGGTTCTGCACTATGAAAGCAACTGGCTTTGACTAGCTTCTGTTTCGCGCCAGCGAAGTTTTAATGCTTGGAAGGTTGTCATCAGTGCCCACTGCGAGCTTTCGCCTTCAACTGTTTATTGCACAAGGGAGGGGGATCAAGGTCATCGTTCAAGAAAAGTTGCGCGAGTAATACCATCAATCTACTTTCACAACCCAATTGACAGAGAAGTATTCCTTCACATATTAGAATGAGCCATTTACGTAAATATGAGCTTCATAGCCTATTAAATTCAAGTTAAAAAGTGTCAAAGAGATTCAATTTAGTATTAAACGGACGAAATAATTGTACCAAAAAGAGTGTGATATTACTCACGCAACTTTTCTTGAACGATGACCTTGATCCCCCTCCCTGGTGCAATAAAGAGTTGCAGGCAAAAGCTCGCAGCGGGCACTGATGACAACCTTTAAAGCATTAAAACTTCGTTGGCGCGAAACAGAAGCTAGTCAAAGCCAGTTGCTTCCCTAGTGCACAACCCCTGTTCAGGTTTATTGTCAATATAGGTGTTGTGGTAGGATATCTTTGGCATTTTTAAAATAATTAAAGATGTTGTCATTGCGTGGCTTATATGCTACCTCCTCGGGTGTGCCGTGGGGCCTGCCGAAGGAGGGCAATGGACCTCTTGTGTTGGTGGCGGCTCGCGCTGTCTATCTCTTATCCCCCGTTGTGCCTCCGGCGGGTAGCCGCCCTCGGTATCGGGGTGGTGGTTGCTCGGAGGGTCGGGTGGTGTCTAGTAGCTCGAATAGGGGATCTTAGATAGGGCAGAAATGGACTTGATTTTGGTTTTCATGCCGGTTTTTTCGGCGAGATTCTTTGGCTTCGACAGAGCCTTCTAGTGAGTTTCTCGAACGCATTGATTTCTGATCGTTGTTACTGGCTGTTTGGTTAGGTCCTTGGAAAAGTGTTCAGCTCACTGTGGCGCATGTGGTAGCCTCGGTTTTCTATTCCGTATACCCGATTATTAGGGATGGTGGTGTGGATTGAATGTATGGCCTGTGCACTGGAGGGGATTTCGGCACAAGCTGTACGATGTTTCTACAGGTGTTTCGCGTGTGTGTTTCCAACAGCCCATTTTTGTGTCGCCTTGTTTTTCTTGAACTTTTGGGGCGGGGTTATGGTCGAAATGTTTGCTCTGTCCTTTGTTCTTTGTACGTACAATCACTCTAGGTTTGGCGGCTTCGCAGGTGGCGTTCGCAAATCTTTCAGAGAGATTAGACTGTTCTTCCGTTCTTCCTGGGGGTTTGCCTTTGGTTCTTTTCCCTTAGTAGTACTAAGATTTCTGCTGTTTGTTTATCCCTCTTTGGCTGGATCGGTAGTCTATTTTTCCCCATGTTCATGGGGCTCTACTTTTCATTGTCTGTTAGAGCGCGAACCTCTGTGTACTTGGCCGCATTGCGAACTAGTTCTACTCGTGTAGCTACTTGGTTGTGCTAATATTATTCCGCTCGTGCGCAGTCTCTTTTTCTGAATGTGCGCGGTGTCCCTAATAATTAATTCATGTGGTAACGCTCCTCCAACCGGTGCATAAGCTTTGCAATCCCCGAGGTGCTGGTCGATTGTTATAGGTTATGGTGATGTTGTCAGTTTGTACTCATTTTTTTTGTTCTTTGTCTGCCATCTATTTATGTTTGCGCGCTTGAGTATGTTGTTAATGGCGTGTCGTTGATGTTCTGGATCCTACGTATTGTGCTCCGTTACTTGTATTCTAGTCACATGCGCTCAAGTTGTGTCTGTTACTCCGACTCGTTCTGTTTGTTGCTGGGTAGATGTTTCCGTGTGTTCCCTCTTCTCAGGTAAAGGCTGCGCAGATTGCCTTGTCAGGGGCGTGTGTAGCGCCGAATCTCAGGTCTCACATCTTCCTGTGTGACTATCCATTGGTTGGAGACGGCCGCGACACGTAGTACTCGTTTTATCGTCGTGTATTATTAGTTTGATGTTTGTTGTCACAGTCGTAGTTGTGGAGCATGGGACAGTCTGTTTTTGTTGCTTGGGTGTCGGTTTCTTTTCTTCGATCCATAATATCCGTTTTCGAGGTTTAGTAGTTGCCATGTATTCTGTTTTTTCGGTTGGGGTGCTTATATATTGTAGGTCTACTTGTGTGAATTGGATAGATTCTCCGCTTCTTGTCTTGTTTGCTCGTCCGTACGGTTGGCCCTTGTTGCGTCGCACTGTTCGTAGTTGAGTAGTTAGGTTATGTTTTTTGGCCTCTGTATTTGTTAGATTAGAACACGTCATGGTAATACTTTATGGTTGCACTTCCGTAGTTGCTGTTTTGTGCACCGGTCTCGATGACGAACAGAAGTGGATCTGCTCCGTCGGTATCGTTTCGTACGGTGTCAGATTTGAATGCGGTAGCTTCCGTTTTTCTTGGCCAGCTCGTCGTTGGCACTTGTTTTGTCTATTCGATGAAGGACACGTGTGACCTAGATGTTCTGCAGTTTTGACTCTCATGAGTCGGTTCCGGCCAGCATCATACTTCCTGCGAAGGAGAGGTGGAGTGTAGATTGGTTCGGTTGTCCTTATTGACTGGTGGATATTCTCTCGAATGTTTTGTTCTTTTATGCCGGGCTAAACGGTTTTGTGGGTATGAAAGTGGCGCAAAAGATTTTAATGTTTGGTTTTTGTGGCCATGTCTCTCACCGTTTGACACGAGTGTAGTTTGCTGGTTGAGTTCATTGGCCTCGAACGGGTATGGGGCAGATGATTTGTCTAGTAACATTACGTAATCTCTTCAACAAAACAACCGCCGGCTTGCTGGGGATGGGATGTGGAGGTACAAACGAGAGAGCATGACGTATTACTTTCAGCTCTAGACTACGGATACTCTCGAGGGCATTCAAGGGGCCTTCTATTATCCTGGGGTTCGTTTCCTCTGGACGAATAGAACGTTATATCTTCCTGTGTAAGCCTTTCGTGGTGAACTTATGCTATCGGGACCAAAATTACTGTCACTTCGTCGACCAACAACATTCTTTATTAAAATTCTCACCAACTTTTCAGGAATTCTTATTTGTGTGCTCATCAAGTCCATTGCTCTCCTCGGCTCTCTCCTTCTTGCAGATATGTAGGGGTTTGTATTGGACGCTTCGAATCATAACCATCTTCCTTTCACAATTCTTGGTTCGGGGTCCATCTTTCTCAAAACACTTATCCCTTATCTTTGTGTTTCATGCCGCCCCGTTCGACCGTATGTAGCGACTGGCAGTCCGCCGCGTGTTTGCTCTTCGTTGGGACGGTACGCATGGCTAGCTCTATGCGCATTGAGTTGACCCTGGTTCTGCGGACCTGTTGCTCAACTGCTACTGATCGATTTGTCTTGAGAACATTCATATCCTGTGTCCCCAAAGAAGGTCAGCAGGGAAGAGTAAGACCCATGTGTCTATGTGTCGAGAATTCCCTGTTCTCTTCGGAGGCGCTAAATATAACGCTCATTATTCCGAAGAAGCAAACATACTTTCTGAACATTTTCAGGAAAATCCGACGATCGTACGACACTCTTGTCAGGGACACGCCACCAAGGTCGCATTACAACATCTATTCCACATGTACAAGCCGTTCCGCCTTTCGCAGCGCCCAGGGATTTACGCACGGATGATTTGATCTGAGCCTTCGCTCGCCCGGTGACAGTATCTAATTTGGTGTAGGACAGTAAACTCAGCCACAGCCACTTAACGAAACACTTGCTAATGTTCTATTACGGTTTTAGCAGGGGAGGCGAAGTTCTCTTCACTCATTTAACAACGCCAGAATGTTGTGTAAACTCTGGTTTAAACTCAGCCGCAAAATCTAGTTCAGACACAAAAACAATATACATCTTAGATTTCTATCTAACACTACACTTTCTCCTGATAACAAACACCGGGGCCATAGTTGCACCTTGCTTCAGACTTTATGGTATTGTTAGTCGGTCGACGCTTTTCTCCTGGATAGAAGGTCGCCTCTCTACTACTATTGTTTCCACAATAGGCCAGGTGTAATTAAAAGTTTATTCATATCCAGTTTTTGACTCCCTATCTGTGCAATTGCGCCCGGCGCTGTTTTGTCAAAAGCACATAGCCTGTTTCGCCTCAACTTAATCGAGTCTACTCAGATCCTTACTCGCCGTTAGTAACAAAGAAGCGTGCGTTACTGTGTTCTCTGTTCAATTTGCTAGCGCACTGTTGGAGGAGGCTACACTAATTCATTTACCTTGGCAGTTATTTTCTAGTTTCGCCAGACAGTTTCTTCAATATTCTGCAGATAAATCACCGGGTATCCTTACATATCATGCTCTGCGTAACATTTCACCCGGCTCTGGTAGATTAAGTACCTTGGCACGTTTGCGCAATCCATTGTATTGTTCTCTCAGACAGGCCATACATTTCATGTCCAGACTCACCGAGACATGTCCAGTATTATCTTGCGTCATTTCATATTCGAGAGATGCAACCTCTTATAGTGGCTTGTCACCACCCCTAAGACTCACACTTAGGAATCACGCTGTCGGACACTATCTCTTCATTCAGTAAATACTAAGGTATTATGCCAATGGACATCAACTGGTAATCACAACGGTATGTTCTTCTGTCTTTATTTATAACTCTAGTTTTACTCGCGACGGTACTATCTCCTACTCCACATGCCCGACATACGCCCACTTTCCCTTGGCCCGGGGATCCGTGTACGCACGGGTGCCTTAAGCGCACCCTGCACCCACGGCCTTATTGCCCTCCATCTCCACCCTTTACGCCGGGTTACTTCAGCCCTCGGCCTCGCCCGACCCCGCGTAGTCGCTTCGTGGCTTCCACTCAGCGGTCAAGGGAACGGGCTCAAGGCGCTTACCATTGCTCTTTATGCTTTTTTCTGTATATAAAATTATTATCTTCTTTGGTTTGGTTTACGTGTCCTATTTTCTATTTTTCTCCACTTGTCCGCTTTTCTTTAGTATTAATGCTAACCTCCCCCCCCCCCTACTTTTCTTCTCCGTGGTCAAATTATATCTTTCCAAATAAAATTTGGTAAATTATTTGGAACGCGTTTTTTCATACATCTTGGTTTGTTTAAATTTTCGTTCTAGAGATCGCCTGTTGTGTTTGTGTCTTTTTGTGTTTTTTTTCATTTTTTTTTTTGTATCAGACAACTGATGATGATGGCTAAGCCATTCGAAAAAGGCTGCTTTGAATTAAAAAACATTGTTGGCATACCACTCTTTAGATTATTTTATCTTGTCAATAACTAAAGATAATACTAGAGCTCAGCATCGTAGGTCCTCTAATGGGATGTCCACTGCAATCTCCCGAAAAGTTAACGCACATGATGCAGTTGTGACTTTTATTTCTAGCACGTTGGCA
>BOPP01000105.1:4347254-4404396 GCA_017312745.1 Gryllus bimaculatus
TTACTTAAAATACTCTAGTGGCCGACTTTGTAACTAATACCCCCACTCCACCCGAAATCGTCAATCCTTCGTTCAAGAAAAGTTGCCCGAGTAATACAGTTAATTACGTTTATGATTCTTTTACTTCTCTTTATAGAGAATATTTTTAATTTACCTTTTCATAAGAAATGAAACTATGTATTTTCTTTGCGACTTCTACTGTTTTTTATTATATCATTGTTACAATGGTCCTCTTTTTAAGTAGTGTTAAGCCTTGATAAGGATATAAAGGTAATGTTCATGTTATCCTCAGCCCATACAAATAACTTCCTGGGGAAATTAATATGTTTCTGTCAGGCTAGCATTCATCGAGAATGTTACAGTTCCCCCTCTCTACTTTGCATGGTCCCATTTCCATAAGACATAGCGAAGCGAAGAAATACCATTCAGCTCTCTCATTAAAGGTATTTTTGTAGAAGCATAAACTCTCTTGTACTTTATTAACCTTGTAACACTAGGCACTGATCCCATCCCAAAAATATGTCTGTTAACACTGTTATAATGTTACTTGAGAAGTGTCATGAGTTTACACCGGAAAGGGTGAAATGAGTTCGTGTCGTGTTTCCGGCATTCAGAAAATTCCATCCTTTTTTATTTTTGAATTATTTTGCTTTCTCTGAAGAATAGCACAAAGGGATGCAGAGTATCTATGACATTTATTCTCAGCACTCTCTTAATAACATCTAGAAGTACGAGAGAATAATTTTCCAAAGAAGATTACACTGGACAATGAAAACTCGTAGCGTCAAATTGTATAGCTTTTTTTTGGCTGCAACCATGAATTTTCAACTTCTCAAGAATGCTGGTTGTAACTACCTAAACCATAGATTAACATACACCACATCCTCAGTTATAGATTTTCATATTAAGAAAATGCAAATAACAATAGTATTAATATTATTGTAAGACTATATGTGATATTAACTTCACAGAAGAACTCACGTTTCACGAATTCCTCTGTTTACACAACTGACTTAGTATATTTGAGAAAGAAGGCAGATCTGTTTCTGGCAGTTTCTAGCAGAGTCAATTGTTTATAAATAAACTTGATTGTCGCATTTCTTCAGAAGACTTCCATTTGAGATCGTATGTGAGTTTCTGTGATTTATAACATGGCATACATCTCACTGTTGCTTAATGTTGGACGTCACAATGCATGTATCATTGTAGATCGACAGCGAGTCCGGCGGGCAGCGGGCTGTCTACGTGTTCCGATGAACAAACAATTTTTAATAAATTTTATTTATGTATGTCTCACTTTGAAATTTTGCATATTCATACATTAGTGTAGAAATACACAAGTATGTTTAATTTACCGTATACATACGTATATACGGAGTAATATACGTAGTATAGGGGTATAGGGAAAGTTATGTAATGCTGCGCAAATAAAAAAACGGCGGTTTTCGTCAGAAAAAAAAGTAAATAAATCCAGTCCCTAAATTACGGGGGGAAATCCTCTTAAACGTGGTGTAGCTAGAAATGCTGTTTTGAGCTGATTTGAGCTGTTTTGATGCCGTCTGTCTAGCAGTCTGTGAACACTTAGCGCCTATACTTATGCGTAGAATTTTTTTTAGAAATATAAGAAACCCCTGTCCATCTGGCTCGAGTCGAAGCTGTGAGATTTTGAAAAAACATTTATTAAAATTGGGGGATACTTTACATGAAGCCCTCCATACATTTTCCAAATTATCTCAAAAACTGCTCTAATTTTTTTCTTTGAAATTTCTTGTAAGAATGGAGTTACATACACTTTAAAAAGTGGCATAAGTCCAATTTTCACGGTTAATTCTGAAATTTCGAAAATTTCAAAAGTATGCATTTTTTTGGCGTCTTCCTACAACTACAAAATTGAATATAGAGATTTTTCCTTCCAATTACATTTATTGTACATAATTAGTTCCTTCTTTAATGTCATGTACATCTTTTAAACTTCTAGTAGTTTTCGCGCAATATTGCGTGCAATATTTGGAATTTAAAAAATACTGAAACAAAATTTTCTCAAAACGACTCAAATTTTTTTTCTTGATACTTTTGGCAGGGATTGTGCTAATGTACTTTACGAGATGACATAAAGGCCAAATTGCTCCATTCTTTAAAAAAATTTAAAAAAGTAATTTTTCTGACTGTTTCTAACGTCGTTAATATTTATATTAGCGTCGATTTCTTCACACTATATTTATGAATACATGTGATTAAAATAATATCATATAATGTTTCTCTAAAACTCAACCAATTTCTGTGAAAACCCGCACAAAATTTCGCATTTTCAGAAACGTTCACCATTTCGTTCAGAAACGAATGCCATTTTCTCAAAAAGGATTCATTCAAATTTTCGAAGGGATGGTGTTAATTGCACTGTTTAATATGACGTAAAATTCATCTTGGGGGATCTTTTTAAATTTTTCTGAAATGATACTGTACAAATGTAATTTTTTGGAAAGTTGTTTCACGCCCTCAATATGCATATTTCCATCAATTCGTTAACACTAGTGTATTTGTGTGTTAATGTGCGTTAAGTGGTTTTTCGTTTGGTTAGTTAGGTTTTTCGAAAAGTCAAACATTTTCTGTGAAAAAGTGCTTTGAATTTCGAATTTACAATAAAACTTAACACCATTTTCTTATAAACAGCTTCAAAATTTTTCAAACAAAATTGTCATTTATAACGAATTTTACTGTTCTTTAATATTTTAAAATAATATTTCCTTTCCACACTTATAAAACCGAAAAATTGATGAAATTTCAAAAAAATGTACTTTGGGCGCGATAGATAGCAGCTGGCAAGTATAGGGTAAGTCCGAATAGCTTGCCGAGACCAAATAAATAGAAAACTAGTACGAAAAAGTCTGTGCCATTTGTAGCACCAGTAGTTAACAATTAATGGAAGTGTTGACTAATTGTAAAAATTTGCATTTTAAAAATTTAAATATATTTTATATATTTAAATAATATGTTTACAAAAATATTATTCATCATATGAAAGTACATCTTTTCAAGTTATATTTAAACGTAATTTAAATTTTCTGAATTTAATGGTAATTACGCAAAAAAATTAAACATTATTGCAAACATTTTTTTTTCGGAAAAAATAATTGGTAATATTTCTGAAAGGGATGGGATTAGAAACATATTGAAAAAAATATGTCACCTCTTTTCAACCCTAGACCTTATAAAAAACGTTTCAAGACCCTAAAAAATAGTGAGTTTTGTGAGTGAGCGATTTGGCGTGGAATTACTCATTTTTCGTTTCATAGTTGGGGAAGTGTGTTTTATTGGAGTGGTAATTTCGGGAAATTCCATAGTTGCGCTGGGGAAAGAGATCACAACACATCCATACCATGATACATGACACATACTGCCTGATTCGGTTCAGTATGGAAAGACTTTCCTGGTGCACTGTATTAGCTTTAATAGAATTAGTTGTTCGCACCTAATGTTATGTAAGGATTTGTAATGATTTTTTTCAAACAATGAGTGAGATATGTCAATACGAACGGAAATTCGGCTGTAATAATATTACATTACTAAGGGCGAGAAAGTACGGGCTGTTAGCACCACTAGTTTACTTTCTCGCTCTTTCTTCTAAAACGACCCACGCCCACTGACGCACCTCAACCATTGTCAGAATGGCTTAGGTGATCAGACCTTAAAAACCGAAAACGGGGACATTGTGACCTTTTTCTTGGTTCAAAAAACGGGACACATGCACAGAACAAATTACACACAAAATTACACACTATAAGGAAAAAAAACTTTTTAAACATTCATGGAAATGAATTGCACGGATAAAAAGAAAATAATTCTTCAATTTTAAATTTATTAAGAATCTATTTTTAGAAATTACGTTTTCTAAAAGTGTCACATTATTTGCAACGTAATCTTCTAATTCGGATTGTTCAATTGGCACTTTTATTTATTATAATGTTGGCCCGCATTCCTCAAGATTGCATTCAAAGTGTCACAGAAACTCACAGAAGCAGAAAATTCGATTTTCTTGGTAATGATATCGATAACGCATGTACAAGCCCAAATGAATGAGGCAATTTCGCAGCCCAATTTGTGAGGTTGTCGAAAACCCATAATTTATTAATTTAATTTTGTTTTAAATTCAAAGTAATAATTAGTTAGCAATAAATATCTAATACTAAACTATTTCAAACAATTAGAAAAAATAATTAATTTTTCAAGAAACGCAAATTAGAATTTGGAAAATAATAATTTTCAGTCACTCTAAAAATCTATGAATTTCACATTTCTTAGTTCAATGTGATGTCGATATATTCAAGCGAGCTAACTATAAGAAGTCGAAAAAGAAATTCCACATTCTATTGTTCCATGATATTTAGCTCAGCCACCTGTAACATATCTTTGTTGTGTTCCGCACCTTTGAAGACGATCCTATCAATGTAATGTTTATGTTACTGGGTACTCATCGATTCACTCAGCTACCGAATTGGATCGTGTTTGATCGTGAAAGATCTTTTATATAAAGGTATGTGTTTCGAATGGGAAATTTTCCCCTTACATAGACATCGACAACATTCATTCATGATCGACATTTTTAGGGGAATGCCTTAAAGAAGTGTCGCAGACTGTTTCGAATAGAACATTATGCAAAATGCAACGTAACAAAATATTTTTTTGTGTATTTAAGTAAATCTGATGCTGATACTAAAGAAAATCAATTACATATGTACTATTCATTAAGTATTTCTATATAAATGTAATGGTTTCGCTGTTCGTATTGGATATGTAGACAAGTTATAAATCCTGAACGTTTACGTGATTAGCCTAGCATGTCTAAATAGAGAAATGTATCGTCTTCGTTGTAAAAGCATTAGTAATTGCATTGAATTACATGAGAGCTTTAGTATCTATCAGATTTTGCCAAATCTTATTTACTCAACACGCAGAGGTTACAAATTACCACTTTCTACAGAAGAACTAATTACCACATTCAACTCGGAAATGCAGCATATTCATAAATATAGGGCACTCGTTCATTTTCTCTTGAAAAGGAGGGCCCACATTAACTGTTGGTTCATGAAATATCGCTATGCGTGTTTTTCGTCCTTGATGGTACAACGATTAGCGTATCGGGCTGTTTTGTTGTACCTAAGTTTGCAGTTTCAAACTCGATTGAAGCCCTGAATTTTTAAGGGTGAAAAATCCTTCATATGCCTTCCTTCAGAGGGGTAGTAATGCCGGCCCTTCCATATAGTAGATTTACTGTGTGTATTTCTATGCATACTGTATGTATAGTATATCCTAAAAGAAGACTCTAAGCTAAATTCAAATCGACTGTTTCGTGATACCTTCTTTTCCCGATAGATGGTGAATGGAGCGTAGCAAAATTGCGACGAAAGAGTGGGCCTGATGGTCTGAGTGTCGGCACGTAAAATAAGGCAGTTGAGTCCTGTTCTTTGTTGTCAAAAAACAATGTTTTTTTCTTAGCACCAGATACTTTGTATTGACGTTTTCAGCGAGAAAAGGAGGACCAATGGTAAATACATACTTTTAAATAAAGTGCGTGTTGTAATCTTTTTGCTCGAAGATCTGTAATTATCGGAAGGAGCATTAAAAAACGATATAATCATACGAATTCACCTAAATGATTTCCGTAGAATACATACGTTTTCTGCTCTCTTACAATAAACCATTTTTAAGAAATGAGGAGTCAAAACTAAGATCATTTCACGATTTTTTCATTTCACTTTGATCATTTCACGACACTTTCACTTTTTAAATGCAACATAGCATATAGCTATCGACTACATTTTGGAACTTCTGCGTATGCGTCAACTGGAAATCGAAGTCGAAGTAATATACATTGTTCTAGCTGACGACTTATTTCGCATGCTAATCGATCATTCATTCATGATATATCGAACTTGTTCCCAATTATGATAGTGTGTGATAAGAACTGTTTATTATTATTATTATTATTATTATTATTTGTTTTGCAAATCGGCCATCATGAATTGTAGCATGGAATTAGGCACTAAGGAGCGGGTGATATATAAAATCCATTAAGAAATCTGATATTTGTTGTGAATCACAGTTAAACGCTATTTATTTATTCGAATATTTGTCTTGTCGCCTATTCGCCTATTCCATCGTTCCTTTCTACGTTTATTCCCTTATTCGTTTGTCTTCTTTTATTCGTTTATTTGAATATTCATGTCTTCGTTTATTCGTAGTATCATCTATTCGTCTATTTCTTCGTTTATTTTTCTACCTTTATTTCCTTATTCGTTTCCTTTCTTTTCTTCTTTTATTTGTTTATTTGTATATTCATCTATTCATTTATTCGTCTTGTCGTCTATTTCTTCGTTTCTTTCTTCCTTTATTCCCTTTTTCTTTTATTTTTCTCTTATTCATTTATTTGTCTATTGAATTGAATTGAATTTGCCTTAGTATACGTGGCGAGACTGGGGCCATCAGGCCCGCTCTTCCATCTGACCATGCAAATTTCGCTACGCTCCTTTCACCAACTAGCAGAGAAAGGAGGTATTTCTTGGGCGAGAAACAGGCGATTTGAATTTAGCTCACAGGCGTCATTTAGGCTTGAGGATCTTTTACATGCAAGTAAATCTACAAACATGGGAAAACCGATTTTACTTCCCCTCCGAAGGAAGGCGTACGAATTATTTTTTTTCGCCCTTAAAAATCCACGGCTTCGATCGGGTTTATTCGTTTATTTGTATGTTCATATATTTGTTTATTCGTCGTATCGTCTATTTCTTCGTTCCTTTCTTACTTTATCCCCTTATTCCTTTATTTTTCTCTTATTCGTTTATTTGTATATTCATCTATTAGTTTATTCGTCGTAACGTCTGTTCGTCCCTTCCTTTGTTCCTTTCTTCCTTTATTCCCTTATTCCTTCGTTTTATTTTATTCGTCTATTCGTTTTATTCATTTATTTGTTTTTTTCATGTACATAATTTATTTGTTCGTCTGTGCTTCATTTTTAGCGGCATGCCGACGACGAAGGAGTGGTGCGCGGCGCTGCCGTGGGCGCGCTACGGCAAGGCGATGGCGTGCGAGTTCCTGGGCTGCTTCTTCATCAACTTCCTCGGCTGCGGCGCCGCCATCGCATCCGGCGGCTACGGCTACAACGTGCCCGCCGACTACAACGTGTCCGAGTTCGACCAGTTCATCTACGGCGACGACTACCACATGGTGGTCTCCATCGCCTTCGGACTCGTCATGACGGCCAACGTTTCGGTGCGGCGACACTCCTCGGCCGATGCCGTGGGCGCGATGGATTTTCTGGGCGCGTCAACCGCTAAGGTCCCGTTAGGATAGTGCTAGGTCGTTTGTCCCGTTAGGGTAATGCATGTTCCCCCCTCTCCAGAGATGAAAGTGGTTTTGTTCCGGTGGATTCGGGGCCGACCTACCCGTAGGCTAGCAGTTTTTTTCCCCTAACCAGGCGTCTCCCACCAACGGACAACTTAAGGTTCCCAAGCGGTCTCCCGGTATGTGTGGTAGCGTAGTGCATTTTAGTGGAAGTGTGTGTGTGAGTAAGGGGAGAAGATAGGATAAAGGAGACGAAGGAAAGATCGCGCGCGGTCCGTGACCCGATTGTTAGCGTACTGCTCTGGCATTCGCCTGGTATTAAAAAACTTAACCACGGAAAAAATACCGACCAGAGCGGCTGGCTGCTGGAATTCTCTTCCAGGCAGCAACCTAGCTGATAAGCTAGTGTCGAAAATCCAGCCACCGTCGGGTCTCGAACTTCCTTGTCTGTGCACTGCAGTCACTTCAGTTGACGCTCTGAGCCATTTTTGCCGGTAACTTAGAAACTCCCGTCGGCGTCGGTAGACGAAACCCTGGAGTCCTCTCGAGTTCTGTCGCCGCCTGGACGAGCATTCTAGGAACCGGGTGCTCCAATCTGTGGTTCCCCGTGGTTTCTCCGATCAACACCTGGTGAATGCTGGAGCAGAACCCTAACAAACGGGCCACGGACCCCGCGCTATCTTTCGTTATCCTATCCTTACCGTTACTTACACACACACACACACACACACTAACGCGCACTACACTACCACACATGCCGGGAGACCGGTCGGGAGCTTAGCGCTTGTCCCGGATGGGGTGCTGGAAGGAAATACCTGGTGGTGGAAAACCCCGCTAGCCGAGGGTAGGTCGGCGTTGGATCTCGCCATCCAGCGGAGGAAACCCACAGCCACGACCCGAGCAAAATACACTGCACTTACGGGACTAATGACCTTAGCAGTTGCCGCGCCCGGAATCACTAGACATCAATCAATCAATCAATCGATCACAAAACGATGGGCACGAAGAAGAATTGGCCGCTGTCTTCCAGATGTTCCTCCACGTGTCCGGCGCGCACATGAACCCGTCGGTGACGCTGGGCTTGCTGGCCATCCGCAAGGTGAGCCTCATCCGCGGCCTGCTCTACCTGCCCGTGCAGTTTATCGGCTGCCTCGCGGGCTCCGGCATGCTCAAGGTGAGTTCGGTTCCGGACGAGGACACTTCTACAATTTTAGCGTGAAAGTGCGGGGTAGAGAGTACGTGCTGTTTTAAGCACCACTAGTTCCATTTTGGTATACTACGACTTAATACTCCGACGATAGAAAATGTAATTCTGTAAAGGCCGTAAATTTGGAACCTTGAATTGCTTTTTCTTCTAAGGTAATCGTGTAGTGAAGGCATGCCCCAAGGTCTGATACTTTTTCCAAAATTAATGTTTTTGTAAAACATCGCTCTATTGCTTTGAAAATTTGAAGTCATCTGTAAAACTTATTGCATTCTTGGATTAATCATTAGAGTAAATAATATAGTTTTTGAAATATAGAATATTAATAATAAATTTGAAGAAAAAATATAAAGGAAAATTATTGTTCATTTTTGTCAAAATATAAAAAAACACAATTCATTCAAATTTTTCTCCCTTAATCTAATACACAACAGTGAACTAGTAAACCAAAAAAATAATATAATTATCTGATTTTCAGTTTTGTTTTCCCTCTTCTACGCAGGGAGTAACTGAAAGTGATTGTTACCGCTTGCCTTCTCCTTGGTATAGCTAACCCGCCATACACGAGTGTATTACGAATTGCAGAATGTGAAAATACAAATAATATACTTTCGTCGTGATTCTCAAATGTGAGGCAATTTTCCTAGATTAATTGATTATTACGATTCCATGTCACGTTTCCCGTAAGCGTAGTGCGTGTTTTTCTTGGTAATGTGAAAGATATATTTTTCATTGGATGGTGAGGTCTGGCATCGACCTACTCGTCGGCTAGCGGCGTTTTCCTCAACCAGGTATCTCCCACCAGCGGGACACCGCCCCAGCCGAGAGAAGCTCTAAGCTCCCGACTGGACTCTCGACATATGTGTGATAGGGTAGATTTAGCAAGTACGTACGTAAGTTAGGGGTGATGATAGTACACAAGGAAGAGCAAGGAAAGATCGCGCGCGGTCAGTGGCCCGTTTGTTAGGGTACTGCTCCGGCATTCACCTGGTGTTGATCGGAGAAACCACGTAAAACTACCGATCAAAACAGCCGGTCGCTTGAATTCCCCTCCAGACAGCAGCTGAATGCGATCTCGGCATTGAATTCCAGATCACAGGAATCTCTTCTGCTGACTCTTAATTTTTTATTTATTTTATAATGCATTTAAAAAAATGAAGATGGTGCAGTAACTCCCGAAACGTTGTTTGAAGGCTGTCCAAGATGTATTTGATGTTTGTTTTGTCCAAAACGTATTTGATGTCGGTTTTTAAAACATCGATATTTTCGAGTAAAAACATCGATATTATATCATCGAAGTTTTGTTTTCGATGTTTTCTTCAGATCGATATAATTGTTCGAAACATTGATATTTTTAAAACATTGTCTTATTAAATAAATACATTTCAAGAATCTAATTTTTGAGGATTGCTCGCAATCAACAGCCATCGCGAACTGTCACAGTTGTTGATATTTTATTTCATGAATCACGTCATTGTCTTAATAAATCCTATGAATTAACTTCACTTTAAAACACTCAACACTTCAGACAGAGGATTGAACACGCTGCGTTTGTATATTCAACACTCAAGGCGTTTGTATATTCTCCCCTCCTTCAAGTTAAAATAAAATCCAAGACAGGCTTATTTTCATTTCACAAGAATATATTTTAAACTATTATTAACATATGATGTATCACCCTTGAACCAGAATATTTTACTTCGAAATTTATCACCAAATTGAAAACATCTATATTTTAAACATAGGTGTTTTGTTGCTGTTTTCATTGCCATCGAAAACGTTTTGGTGATGCATCGATGTAAAATTTGCTAGAATTTGCCATCACTTGAGGCTGCGAAATATTACTTAGATGATTGGGAGAGCATTAGCAGAAACTGCGACAAGAGGTTTTATGGATTGCCTTCTGTGTTCTCATCAGACGAGAGTTCTGGAAAAAGCGACACATACTTGACAGAGATTATTACTTTGCCGTAAGAATCAATGAGTATTGAAGGAATTGTCATGGTTACCTTTGTCTGGACGAAAAGAAACGTTCTCCTTACGAATTTCACTTCATTCACGCTTTCTGCTTATCCGATTCGAGCTCTGGATCAAAGAAACTACATGGTAATTGCTTGCTGCCAATGTACCACCAACTTTCAATGCGCCCAATACGCGCATTGCTTAGATTCTCTGCACGATCGCTACGAAAATGGTCGCGGCTTCTCTGTTTTTCCAACAATGCGAGCTCGTCGCGTCTGACGTGGAAAATAATTGGATTCCTGGAAATCTGACAATGAGTAAATCTTTCGTCGCGGCCACTATTGTGGCGCGTCCAACTACAGGTGATTTTTCGAAGCAGTTGATAGTCGATTTCCGAGAGCTTGGTTCAAAAATGAATTTGTTGTCAATTGTGAAAGAATGCGCGGTTTTTGGTTCTCGAAGGCAGGAAGTTTGAAATGTATGATCTTTTCTTCTTAAATGCCTTCAAAGAGTAGCAAAACTGAGATTCGAATCGTGTCGCCAAATTTGAATTAATTTAGCCACCCATGCACTTACATAATTCTCGCCCCCGAAAGGAAATGGACCATGGTAAGAGGCGTAGGGCCAGGACGCCGTAGAACCGACTGTCATTGTCTGTAGGCAGCGAATTGTGTCACTCTGTTTCGATTTATCGACTTTGAACATGTTTGACCAAACCGCGCGGCGCAGGGTGTTAACACAGTTGTCGGCACTGTGCGCAGCTGATAGCGACCCCGCTCAACCACCGCTCGGACGTGTTCGCGCCGTTCGTGAACACGGACAGCGACGTGACGTGGTGGCAGGCAGCCCTCTGGGAGGTCTTCCTGTCCTTCCTCACGGTGCTCGTCTTCCTGGTGCTCCTCAAGGAGATGGACGACAGCAACCGCGCCATGGCGCCGCTCGTCATCGGCGTCACCGTCATCCTCAACCACATGGCGTCCGTGAGTGCCCCCCCCCCTCTCGCTCCCTCACACTCTCTTTCGCGCGCTCTCCCCCTCGCTCCCCCTCTGTCGTTCTCTCACTCTCTCGCTCTCCCTCCCGCTCCCTCTCTCTCGCTCTCTCCTTCACTTTCCCATCCTCTCTATCTTTCTCTCTCTTACTCGCTGTCTTTTTCTCGCTCTCTCACACTCCCTCTCTCTCTCTTGCTCTCCCTTTCGCTCTTTCTCTTTCGCTCTCTCTCCCTCACTCCCACTCTGTCGTTCTCTTGCACTTTCTCACTCTCGCTCTCTCTCCTTCGCTTTCGCTCTCGCTTCCTCTCTCTCGCTATCTTTCTCTGTCATTCTCTCTTACTCGCTGCCTTTTTCTCCCTTTCTCGCTCTCACACTCCCTCTCTCTCGTTCTCTCATTTGCTCTCTCTCTCACTTGCTCTCCCGCTCTTTCTCTTTCTCTCTCTCTCTCTCTCTCCCTCCCTCTCTCTACTTTTTTTGAAACTTTCTCGTGTTGATATATTAGTTATAACCGCATGAGTTGTTCGCACCTAATATTCTCCGATTTGTAATGAGTTTTACAATTAAAAACTGAGATCTGTTATTACGGACGGTACAACAATTGCGGTACAATAATATAACGTAACCGTTACTAAGGAAGAGAAAGACCCTTATAGCACTACTAGCTCACCATTAGAGAAAGCACTACTAACACAATTTAAGAGATGGGCTAATCGAAATATTTGTTTCAGATGTACGCGACAACAGGTTGCAACAATCCTGCGAGGGCGATAGGAGCCAGCGTCGTCAGCCTACAGTTCGACTACCTCTGGGTAAGCACAGAACTCGAAATAGCAATTTTCAACGACATGATTACGATCTTCTGCGCAACGAAATGTAATAACTGTGGTGTAACCAACTATGATTATGGTTATCTGCGACTCGAATTTCAGAACAAAAAATGTACTTGACCGTCTGGTTCAATGGCCTCCGTCTCGACCGGGAATTTTTTCACTACGATCATTGAATAAATGCTGAGATGGAGCTTCTTTAATTATGGACATAAATGTTCACTACTAGCGCACGTTTTTTGAGTTATGTAGGGTGATTGTTGGGAATATAGTTATTCAAATACTCGTTCTCTAATTTCTCGCGGTAGAGTCGATTTCTTGACGTGGTTTCGATAAGAGTGGACTAAAATTTGTAGTTCTATTGCCAATGCGAATAGTTTTTATTACAGGGGTGCGAATATTTCTTGTTTTAAAATTTGACAAAATCGCTGGTAGCTACTTTTATCCACAATTAAGCTTAGTAAAGTAAAAGAGTGGAAATAGTTTTCTGAGCGAAAAATTTTCATAGATTGTACTTCTCCTTACGGCAGTATTGAACAGCTTTCCACGTTGGCCTTAAACAAACACACAAACTATAAAGAAACGACAAACAACAGAAACAAGAACCGTCGACGCGGCGTCACCCGGACAGCCAAGATCAGCACAGATGGCGAGACAGCCGGACATTTTGAAAATACGACACCTTTTCGTTATCAAGGGACTTCAATATCGTGTAGTAAGGGACTTTAAAATCGCGACATCAATTTTCTACAATAACTACATTTACGTACGTATACGAGAAAGTAAAAACAAACAGATTGTCGAACAGGAAAACAACCAAAAGCATTCTGGCCAACAAAAACAAACACAGATTGTCCAACAAGAAAACACCAAACAAACGAATTCTCTAGTAAGAAAACAACAACCACAGATAGTCCAGCAAGAAAACACCAAACAAACAGATTACCTAGTAAGAAAACAACAAAGTTTCCAACATGAAAACAACAAACATATGGTACGGTTTCATTGTTTTCTGAATCGTTGTAGAGAGCGTGGTTTGTTCGCAGGTGTTCGTGGCCTTTTCGCCCATCGGAGGTATCTTGGGAGCCGTGTCGCACTACTTCTTTTTCATGGAAGGCAAGCGATCCGAAACAGATGAAGATTTCCTGCCTAAACTTAACAAATAAAAACACAACCACATTCGGCGTGAAATCGTCGGCGAAGAAGATGGGAAGAAATGATCGTGATTGCGCTCGGATGTGTTTTATACTTGTACAATACGACAGTTACACACGCTGGCTCGTTTCTTGTTCCTTCTGTTGTAAGTATTGTATTGAATTAAGACATGCTAATAAAATTGTTTATTTTATGGCAATGGTGACAGAGTGATTTCATAATTAAGACGTGACATGCAGATGAATCATCAGACATAAAGTTATGTTCCTGACCTCTAGTGGCAGGTGGAACCCCAGAAAACTGGAGGTTGCAGCTCTATCGACTGATGGAAATGTAATCTCCAAAATTCAGAACACTAGTATATAATAAAACGTACCTCCATTCATGCAAATTAATTTAAACTAAGTTTAACAAAAGTCTACATTGTAATATTACTTAATTTCATTAGTTTCAAATATATACATCTTCCACGTACGTAGTTCTGACTTAGGGTACGTAGTTATGCGTTGAGACAATAATTGACGGAAATATAATTCATACAAAACAAAAAAGATCTTAAAAGATCAAAATAGATATTTTAACTGCTTTTCACATAAATGAACAAATTTTGGTTTTGAAAATACAGTGATGGTACTCCAGCACTTTGCAACAAGCACTGTTGTTTGGCCATGTTTTAGACAAATAAAATAAATGTATTAACATTGCAAAATAAACGATAATACGAGAGTTGGGGCATGTCATGGCAACTATTTCTGTGGGAATACGAGCACGGGTTAGTATTGTATGTTAGTATACGTGTGAATAAAAGGAATTATTTTAGCAAATGCAGAAAAGTTTTTAAAATGAGTATCAGTATCAAGTAATACTAAACTATGATCCCCTTTCCATACGTAACTCAGCGTAAAACTGCCTCAAACACACTCCCACTTTTTAACTTTACGTACAGTACGTAATTTATGGCCGATTATTGACGTGTTCGTTTTGCTAATGAGCTGGCACGGACATTCCGGAGAAGAAAGAAAAGAAAGAAAAGAGAGAAAAGAAAGAAAAAAGAAAAGAAATAAGACGTGACCAAACGAGAGACATTTCAGGGGATCCCCAAACTCATATTTCCGTTGAAATCTCGAGATAGATTTTCCGCCATATTACTATACTACTTCGCGTATTACTCCGATACGAGAAATTTAAAAAAAAATAAAAAGGGTCAAATTTATTTCATTGTTACAAATTAAACCCTTGAGTTCAAAGATTTGTGAAGCATAGATGAAAAATTAGAAAATAAAACCCGCTTTTGCCATGTTTACTTTCTTTAAAAACACCTACAGAAAATAAAAATTAAAAATGATAATGGATTACAGAAAAACACAAATAGGGACAGATATATAATAGGTATAAGATCTAAAAAATGCATGTATGTGTAGATGTACACATGTGTGATGCAATGCTTATTTTTTTATTCAATTTCATAATGTAATAATCAAACTACTGGTGCTACAGAATGGAATAGACTTTCCCGTATTAGTTTTCTATTTCTTTTTGTCTCGGCTAGCTATTCGGTCTTGCCACATACTACGTCCGTCAAGCTGCAACCCCTTCTTATTCAAAATTCAAAATCAACTAGCTTATAATTTTGTAATAATTACGTTCTAATTTTGTACCACAATTTTGTAAAAAAATTTGTACTCAACTATAAACAATACAAAAAACACATCCAAAAGTCGGGGTGCTAGCTTGACGTCAAGTGGGCACCCCCACTTTTCATAAATTCAAAATCAACTAGCCTAAAATTATCTACTAATTATGTACTAATTTTGTATCAAAATAAAAAAAATTGTACTCAACTATAAACAATTAAAAACAGGGTGCCAATGAAGCACTTTTCACGTACATTTTTCGATTTTTTTAAATACATTTTGAGTCTAATTTCAAAGTGGAAATTATTAATGCAGATTAACGCTATACTGAACTTTTGCATGTAATAATTTCAAAATTTTATCTAGTCCCTCAACAGAAATACTACCGTCTACAAACACGAAAAATTGCGAGCGGTTGAAAAACGAAGTGTCCGCCATTGCTCTCTCCCTTCGCAGAAATTCAAAACCAACTAGTCTATAATCTTCTACTAAATATTTACTAATTCTTATGTACAGATAATAGAATAAAAATATTAAGTTTAATATTTAATGAATACTTTAGGATTTAAAATTAAAAATAGTAATAATTTGTTATTAAAATATCTGAAATCAGTGATACAAAACGACGAAGGATTAGAATATTATATTTTTCATTCAACAATACAGATGTAATAGAATTTAAATGAAAACGCATGATATCGATTTACAAATTAAACATTCGCTTACATACAAACATTACTGTCCAGGACTGAAGAAAGTCGACAGGATGTCTCAAGCCTCTTCTACTTTTTCTTTTTATTAGATTTCTTACTATTTTCTTATTATTATCTTTAGATATTTTCTTTCTTCTCTTAAGTACTTATTACCGTGCTGCCTCCAGGCCCAAGTGCGCTATCCACGCCCTCTAATTTTGTTTCGGGCACACTGTAATTGCGCGAAATATCGCACCGGCCCACGATCATTTTTTGGCACCTAGAGAGAGACCTTAAGGCTCATTCACAATGAAAATATGCAACGCACGTGGCGTTAACATAAAAGATGGAACTTCATCCATAAGCGAACTCATTCAAAATGCGTTCGCATAAGCATAACACGTAAGACGTTAATTTAAAAGCTTGCGAGCTTCAAGCTTCTGTGCTTATGCTTAAGTAAGAATAAGAAATGAACCAATCACAGAACGGTAACTCAAAATCGAGAATCGAAATAGGAGTGAAGTCAATACAAGAACTAACGCCATTTGGGCCCTGGACACAGTCGATACCTTGAAATCGAATCTCACATCCAACCACTTGTAAACCAGAATGTCTCACAGCCAATAGAAACTCTTATTTTGCTTACGTTTATGTTAGACATTGTGAATGTTTCAGGCTATCACTTATGTTAATGTTTGTCTATACACTATGCTTATGTTTGCGTTTGCATTGTGTATGAGCTTTTACTCCGTCAACACTGTTTCCGGTTGCGTCGGCCACAACGTTAATATCGTGGTAGCACCGCTCATCAAGCGGAGTTAGAAAGAGATATGAGCCGTCACACGCTTCTGAAGAACAATCAAAGACTTTTTAATACGTATCACTGGGCTAAAATACAGCGAAAATCAGAATTCTCATCCGTATCTAAAAGGCTAAGGACAGAACGCTTAAGTTACTTTATTGATACATTTTAGATGTTTCTGTAATTTTTTCTGTGTTAATTTTTATTTTTTCCTGCCCTTTTACCATTTGAATTTTTTTCTCTGCGCCTTTTTTTGGAGGGGGGCATGGCCCCCTCGATTGGCCTCTGCGATTACATCAGTAACGTATATTCAACATCTTGAGTTATCTGAATTTGTTTTGATAAAATACATTTCCGTCATTTTTCTTTGCTTTTTAGGGCATTTTAAAAACATTTAAAGAGTGTTTTATTGATCATTTTTGGCGATGTTTTGATAATCAAAATCCACCCACTAGTGATTATATTTCCCCAATCCTAGGGATACTACAAGATTTCCCGATTGTGAGTCGAATGTAATCGGTAAATTAAAATAGATTTTTATTCAAAATGTTTTGGTCAAATGTGTCATATTACAGACTATATAGAATGACGCAGGCCAACTTCAGCTGATGCTGTGATACGATTTTATTCGTTTTAATCATTTTTCGAAAATATTTTATTTTCTCGCTTCGGAGTGGAGAGAAAGATATGTAAAGCTGTGCGAAACATACTGCTAATTTTTAGCAGAAAAACTCTTACTACAGGGCTCTGGCAACGACAATGTGGATAAATCCAGTTGCTAAATGGAGAAAAAAATGCTATCACACGTGTTGTAGACAGTATCCATGTTTTGTGTGTCCTTATTTCCAAAAATTCTGAAGATGGTAACACCGCTATCCGTCCGTCTGTGAACAACGCTAGAGGCTAAGCCATATTTGCCGATTTTCTCCAAAATTTAAATTCCTCAATCGATCTGGCTGATGTCGCGGCCCCTAGAATTTGAAACCGTTATTTAGTTTTGGGTGTACATTACATGAAGCTACTGGGACATTTTCCAAATTTTCAAAAGAAACTCCGTTTATGATAAAACAAATTGTTAAATAGTGTGAAGGACATTTAAGAGAATGGTATAAGTCTCACATTTGTTAATAACCCTGACTTTTGGAAAATTGCAAAAGTTCGAAATTTTTTGAGTTTTCCTACACCTAAACTATTAAAGATAAAGATTTTTCCCTTATTGATCTCTGTTCCTTAAATATAGGTTTTGAAATAAGGTCACGTACAGATTTTCGAAAATTTGAGTACTTTTTCACGTCTTTTTGCGTGAAAATAGGGCTTGAAAGTACGCACTGTTTTTGCACCATTAGTTACTTGAAAGTTACGTGAAAATTTGAAATTAATAGTAACTGATTTTTTTAATCCCCCCCCCCCCGTAGATCTGCGCACGCTAATTGCTATGATACTTGTCTGACAACTAGGAAATCATTAAATTTATTTCCTTTGTTTAATGGAATCTTAAGGGAATTCTGGTCCAATTACTTACAAAAAAATTAATAATTGAGGATTATCTGTATTATAAATTAATGATCTCATCTTTTTCGTAATTCTTAAAAATTCTTTCTTAAATTCCAGTTCATATCTTGTCTATTTAAATTGTGCTGAATTTACAATTATATGTAACCATTTTATTGGGAAAAGAAACCATATAAACATTTTATTGGGAAAAGAAATGATGTTTGGAACATGAGGTAAAAATATTTAAGAGTTAAATATTACTTTCATTTGCATCATGCATACAATTTAATTTTATGAGTACTCAATAAATATTTTCCTTGTTTCACATGTGGACACAAACAATTAGCATATGTAAGAATTAAGAAAAAAACAATGTTAGAAAATCTGGTATGTGAAAGATTATGTATTAGTGGTAATATCATATATTATTCATCCATGGTAATACGTACTACATTATTTTTTACAATTATTACCACACATTTTGATACTTATAATACCAATAGCTTAAAAATGATTGTTCATACAATCACTTTTCTTTTTTAATAAGACATCCTTATGAAATTCAAAGTCTTTCTGTTCGTATTGAATTAGATCGTTAGCGAAGAAAATGGTTTAACGTTTATCAATATGCGTCATCCCGCGTTTTTTCAGTAGTTATCATGGAAGCCACATGGAGATACACCATTTAGCTCGATGCCATACTTCAGGCTCAGAAAATGTATTTAATGAATCATTTGTTACATACGAATATTACATTTTGTTCTCTTATTACTTACTGCTATCATCCAGGAATTAAGAAAATATTTGCCATCAAATTTTTGTTGGTATTCAATACAAATCAATTTTCTCTTATAACAAGTTTCTAATAGTACAATTGCTTTGGAGTAACGAGCGCTCCTACGACATACTACAGAAAAGTGCAAAGCGTTAGTCTTTTGTCGCTATTCCTCATGGTATGGTATTGGAACGGGAGATGACGTTTGTTGAGGTTAGGCGAAAGAGAAACGGGTAGAAGATTCATAAAATGTTGACTATGTGCAAGCCACTGGATATCCTGTGATCTCAAGAAGCGCGTTTCTAGTCTAATGCGCAGTGTTCCTTAGTGTGATGAACATGAATTCGCTGTTGGATAACGATTCAGCTGTAGCTGAAGAAATGGTACAGTATCGTATTTAGTGACATACGACATTAGTTTTCAGTTGCCTCTGCTCCAAATGAAGCTTCATTTTGCCTTTCTGATACATTTTTTTAAGAATTATATCGTTGGAATCCTGACTGCGTCGATTTTTGGATGTATAATCCAAATTTGAAAACTGTAGTAGAGACAATGAAAGTAAATTACGTATTCGTACCCATTTGTACATATTTATGAGTTTCAGTTCTTCTATGGAACAACATTTTCTTTGAGTTGGCGTAATAAATTACTTATTCAGCTCTATCTTATTAGTATTCAGATTACCATGAAGATTGCACTTCATAATGCTAATTGAATGAAGTATTGAAATATATTGTAGTAGTTAACTCTTGTATTATTGTAAGAAATGTTAAGAAATATTCCTATTTCAATGATTCTTCTGGTTGCCTCCTCTCAAAAGGTCTAGTTTACTTAAGAACCTCAACACGGTATAAAGTACTTGAGCACCGTGGAGGTATATTGATCTGAAGAAACAGTAAAATTAGCAAATTTACTTGAATGTACAAGGGCATATCCTGTGTATGAGAAAATATTTCTTGAAGATTCTGTAAAATTGTAATGCGAGAAATTAGTTGCTTTCAGAAGTAAGAGTTGAAAATTTCAGCTTTTGCCTCATGTATAATTGCTATATTTGTTTATACATTTAATGTGCGCTGAAGAAAAACAAGCATTTCATATAATTAATCTTATTTTAATGTTACAAGGGAAGGTGCTATATGGTGAATTATTTTGTAAATTTATTACAAATTTAGTTATTGAGTCTATGATATAACTTAGTACTCTGCGAGTTCTCAGTTGTAGATACATTCACATGGGTAATGTACATTGGCAAAGGTGGTGTTAAACAGTACTCTACTGAAGGTATAATGAATTCTCCAAAGCATTGACTTTTTATCTCTGATTAATGTATTTATGTTGCCAAATAATCTGTTTACATGATGAAGGTCCAAAAGGGAAGAGAGGCAAATGTATAGGACAGCATTCTCTGTTTTGGAATTGATGTTTGCTTGTGTTTACTTAAAGAATGAAAGGATAGAGGTTGGCCATTATCAATTTGAAGAAAGAGAACACAACAGCAGCATTGCCTTCATCTTGTGCTATTGTTTACACACAATGTATTAATTACATATTGTGTTTTTAAATGAACTAACAGTTGTAGGATATTATCTATTATATTGAGGTTAATAATTTGTCATATTTTCACATTATTTAAGTTTGGAATTTCTTGAATGTTTTGCCAGAAAGTACTTTAAACTTCAGTGTGTTAATAGTGTGTAAAATGAGAGATTTAAAATAATGCTAAAGAAACTAGCTGTAATTCTTTTATGAGTATTTCGTAAAGAGGGTAATAGTCTCAAATTTAAAAGTACAATTGAAATTTGACCGGACAATGAAGGTTCCTGAATACAGTAACACTTAAGCATTGTCTGAATTAATTAGTTCATTTATTGACCAAATTAACACAGGAACTGATGTGAGAACATTAAATGTTATGCAAAATTTATCTTGTGTTTGTGAGGTAGCAATACTGTTATCAGTTATTTAAGTGTATTGTCAGATCAGGCATTCAATCCAGTAGTGTGTGTATGTTATGTATATAATGGAACAATTGGTTTCAGTATTTTATTTTTGTATTTTTAATGTGAGGTTAAAGGATTTTAGATCAATTAAAGTGTATAAATTAGTTTTTGTAGTATTGTTTACTTGGGAATCTACCATGAATTTGCGTAGAAGCTAATAAATTAAATTATTCTGAAATGTTTTTGGAATTTCATAAGTGTGAAATTGTACATGAAATATTGTGAATAAAATGTTTTAATAAAATTGTACCAACTTTGAAGCAAATACTGAAATTCTCTAAAATAATTTTAACTGAAAAATTGCAGAGAATGCAAATGATGCAGACATTTAGTATTTAAAATATAGACATTTAGCTTTTAAAATATTGAGTGATATTAATTAAATCAGATTAACATTCAAAGGAAAACTACACAGTCTTATAAATGTTTAAAGATTATATGGAAATGAGATTATATTTTAGTTGTACAAAATAAAATACACTTAAAAAATAATGTGCAGTTTTGCGAGTCTTTATTTTGTCAGTAGGCCGATCATTTGAGTAATATGTTCACTGAAATTGTTTTGCAATGAATGAAGGCTTGTAAATTTTGGTTTTAAATTTTGTCAATTTATTAAAATGTTTCCCTCTCCCTTTTTTTATATAAAGAACTTAAATTTTAAGTTGAACAGTTTTGTTTTTCTTTGGAGGGCCTTTCTAAAGCATTGTCAAGTGTAGTTACCTTTCATATTTTCAAAGAGTGTAAGGAATTAGTGAAAGGATAGACAAAGCCTAGCATAAAAGCAAAAGGGAATGTGAATATCACTGACCAGATAGTCAGTTTTTTATTTTTATTTTGCATTTAGTTTAAATTATTACTAGCAATGGAAGAAGGTAAATGACTTGTCTCGTAATTCGTCTTTTTATTGACTTTCGGTTATTGTTCTGACACTTTTTTTTATCAATATTTGAACTAATAATCTTCAAAGAAATTGTTTTTAAGTAAACCTGTGAACATGAAAGAAAGACTTCCTTTGCATTTCTCTCCATTTGTCTAATGATTTAGGGGATTTTAATGAAAATTTTTTTTTTTTTCTTTTCACTTTAGAACTATGCCGTTTAGTATATAAATTAATTTTGTTTTGAATGATCCATTTTTATTGCATTTTTTTGTTGACATTGACTAATAGGTCATTTTTTACCTTTTTTTATAATTTTCATTGATTTTAATATTTTGATAGTACTTGCTTGAAATAATAACGAGATGCAACAAATGTTCTCCACAGAATTCCTGAGTAGCCTATTCAATTTCTTTGCTCAGAAATTGTAGTGTAATCTAAGGTTCATGTCACACCTATCAATGTTATTGTTGTCTGGCCCATTTTGGAATAACTATACAGGTTTTCTGGTAATGAACAGTCAAACCAAAAGTTTGCCAGCTGAGTGCACTTTAACAAATGGAAGTATTGATTACATTAGTAATGTATCCAGCTTGAGTTGTTCATTTGAACTGATTTTGATCACATTTTCTCTGCTTTGATGGCATTTTTAATTTTTGGCAGTGTATTAGGTCATCAAAATCTGCCCCCTACTAATTATTATTTTGGCCATAGTAGTCGCGTGAGGGATCTTTAGTATTGTTTAATATGACATTCCAATAGCCAATGCTTTCTCACTGTTTGCTTAACTCACTGTTGACTTCTTGTTTACTGATCTCTCAATAGCATTTGACAGTGTATCTAGTGAAGTACTGTCAACAAAACAATTGTCTAAGCCACATTTTAAGAAAATGGAGAAAAATGACGTTAAAGTATTGTAATCCAGAGAGAAAGAGCTGTGAAGGAAAAAAATGACTACTTCATTCTTAACTTTATAGTGAAAAATTGATCAAACTAACAATGTACAATAGTAGAGTACCTTCTTAGGTAATCAATGGTGTCAATAATTAATTTTTCATTTTGGGGGGTTAGAATGTATAATTTGCTTTCCTTTTTATTGTTTGAAAAGAAACTTTGCAATAGATGAATAAGCACTTCTCTCCTTGCTTTCTAGGACTCCCTGATGCTGCATTCGGATATCGGAGAGGAGTTTGAGGAGAGCACTGAGGCTATGCTCAAGAGCATATTACGGGTGGACGTGGTGCAACTGGGGCAGGAAGACGACGATGACTTTGCAGGTTGGTTTGCAGCGAAACTTCTTTCCCTCCATCTCTGAACAACGCCAAACTTGATAACCATGTATTGTTCTGGCTAATGTTGTGGTGCCTTGAATTGGATATGGATATTTTGGTTTTGGGGAGGTACTTTACATGAAGTCCAAATTAGATTTTCAAAATTTTCTCCCAAGTGGGTCCTAATTTTTAATAATAAAAATAATAAACCTAACATTTTTTTTCCAGATATGATAATTTCAAAAAATATTATTTCAAAAATATTGATAAAGAGGGTCTTAACTGAAATTGGACTCTAAAATAGTTTTTGATCCACTCATACAGTGAAAATCTTGAATCTTAAATGGTAGGGCTGTTATGATTGTAAGCTACCTGCCTTTAATCCTTGAAATGTATACAAAACACATTATGTAGCATACATTATTTATTTAATTAACTTGAACTAATGTACTAGTGATACTGGCAAATGAATACTAACAAACAATGTGCCTTGAAAAATTAACAATTTAAATAGTGGATAGGTTACACTTACAAGTCATTGAAAAATTCTTTAATATTATTTCTTGCGAACATTATTTTACATTAAGCTCCACAGCATTATATTGGTACTTTGTGCAACTATATTTTTCAGATCACTCCGTAACTATCAAATGATGCAATTGATAACAGGTTGTATGTTGTCATGCAACAGGTGGTCAATAAGTAATACACAAGGCAATCATAAATAATTAACCCTATAATGGTATCATGTAACAATGTTTCATCAATGGTAATGTTGGGCTTGAGAGATCTATTCAAATTTTTCTTCAGAATTGTGTGTAGAAATTAATTTCTATTCTTAGCAAAATATACTTTTTCTAGATGAGAAATAAAACAATTTGAAGTGATCTTCAGACAAATTCATTACACAACATATCTTCGTTTGAGCTTTTATTGTGAACTGTGGCACTGCTGGTAAACGTGTAGTAATAATGTTCCTATGATGTGTACAAATATTAATAGTATGTTTATTATATATTTAGGAGCCCCCATGATCCATTTCAATAAATAGATGCAATGCCATTCTCAATAGACTTCGTTAAATGGCCGCCATACCAAAATACCTGTTGTTTTTTCAAACTTTTTATTAAATCACCATAGCGCTGGAAAATACGTGTGTAATCTGAAAAGTAAAGAATTGAAGTGAATGGTTGATTTGAAAACGTTTTATGACAAAGTAGGAACAATAATTACGAGAAGAAATACTATATGGTATTTTTGTATAGTACTTTTTAATAGATTAATATGTAATATCTCTGAGATCAAGCAGGAATATTTTTGAGGGTGATAATCCAAAATAGGTCAGTCAAAAATGTCTTATCAACAGATAAAGGAAATTTACTTTTTTTATGTATTAATTGTCATGATTTCTCTGTCTGTTGGACAGACAAATGTTTTTTGAAACAATGAATTAAATAACATATTAAAACATTAAGGAGTCTGGCACAGAATTAAACTAAATCTCTCGTCATCACGTTGATATTTTAATTTTTTAAATCTTGACAGCCCTGGCATTTTGAATAATGAACCCAGAAACTATTAAAGTTTATCCCTGGAGATATTATGTATACAAACCCACAGTATCATTAAGGTCGCACTTGAATCAAATTTATTCACAAACCTTATTGACAGTGTTCTGTTTAAAATAAGAATCACCTAAAACATTTATAATTTGTGATATGTTCCGTTTTCCTTTGTGTAACTGTACTCCCATTTTAATCTGTTTCTTCCCCATTTTCATCTGTTCATTAATGTTTTTTACCTTTTTTCTTTGCACCTTTTGCAAATGATAATGTCTCTTTTTTATGTTAATCTGCTCCCTCTCAATTCATTATCTCCTGCCCCATCTCCTTGAAGAGAGGATGTATTAATTTACAATTTGTTTTTTCCTTATTTGTGTTAATTTTGAATTTCTTTTTAATTTTATAATTTTTTTATGAATATTAACATATTTTTGTAAGTTCATTTCCAACAATATCAAAATTTGTTTTCATTTACAGGTAAGTATATTAATTCTTTTTTCACACCTGATGATGCATATAAATATTACATGAAAAGTCCAATACCGTATGAAAACTTGTGTTGAAATATTGATTGTCAGAGAATTTTCACAGAAACTTAAATTTCCAAATATTAATACAGTTTACATTACAATGTTTTCTTCTTGCTTTATTTGAAAGACAATAAAGTGTTTTTCACAACACAATCCACTGGGAAAGTATTATCTTAGTCCACGAACTGATTAGTAATAAAAGCGTTTGTGGTCCAGTTTCCTTTTTCTTCTTTAGTAGCATTGCTTAAGTCTAGGACCCTTAGTTGGTTTAAATAGTATGTACCAAAAAAATGTGACCAAGCATGAAGCATTGTACACCTTTAGTATTTTATTGGTTTCTATTATGTCGCTTCTTTCTTCTCTCTTTTGTAAGGTTAACAATGACGATTTTTTACATCTTTTGTAATGTTGCAGATTTTTAATAAAAATTGGACCCGTAGTTGCTATCCTATAAAAAAATACAGAGGGTGGCAATTCAAAGCTCATGTCTTTTTTGAAATATAGGGACCACTTCATATCAAAAACTACAAAAATGTATATTGGTTGTGTTACAGATGAGTACACCTCTTCATATCGTGCTCCAGTTATGCCCATTACTCCATTAAAGACTCTGAAGAAATCTCGAAAGTGTAACTGTGGAGCGTTGAATTCTACTTCCAAAGACAAGCGGAACAAGAAGTGCACTTGTGATGCGAGTTCAGATGCTTCAGAGTCACCTCGTCGGCCAACCGCTCGGAAAAAGCGCTCCAAAGGCCTATTTGAATGTGACATGTGTGATCGCAGCTTCGTGCAACTTGCTCTCTTGGAAGTCCACAAGAAACAACATCAAGAATCGTGTGTGTGTGACGTTTGTAATGAAACATTCCCCAACCAGGATGCTTTGTTAGAACATCAGGATCGTCTCTCCCACAAGACTGTTTATAGGTGCAATATGTGTATTGCAACTTTTGCAACACGCAGAAGACTGTCGACCCACAAGAGAGTTCACGTACAAGAACGACCTTTTCCTTGTGATTTCTGTAATGCTTGCTTTCTCAGAAAGTCCAGCTTGTCAGCACATCTACGTGCAAAGCCATTAGGTCAGCCTGTAGTTCAACAAGGGGATTTGACGTGTGATGGGTGCAAACTTGCTTTCATATCCTTTTGTGGTAAACTGAAGCACTGTCAAGTACTCCATCCTGAAAGCGTAGTGCTTGCAGAAAACGGACAAGCAAAATCCATCATAAATGTTTTTAGCCAGGTAAAGATATTTTTCACTACTAATTTCATGTTTAACCCACACAGGCCAGAGACTGTCATATTTCTAGAAATGTCATACAACTGCCAGGGAGATGTTACTATTATTTTACATTTTCAAGGTAAAATGGAGAACGGAACATGTTCAAAACTCTTGAAATACTTTGGCCAGAAATTTTCCCCAAATTAGCACAAAGACAAAGTAGGTTTTTCAAAACAATTTTCAGCATTGGAAACATTATTTTCATATTTATCACATGTGGTGTTCTCATTTTAATATGCAGTTAGCATCTTTTTCATGTCAACATTGTAAATTAAAGGAAAATTGAGATTTTTTTGTGCTTGCTGATGAACTGAAATGCCACATAGGGCCGGTTTCACCAACCAGGATCAAATTCGTAGTTGATCCGAGTTCAGTGATCCTATCCGCGGATCAAGGCTACTTGATCCCTGGCGGGTTTCGCCAACATTTTATACATCACAGTGAATCCGGATCCATGATTCGTGACGCGTCGTGAAAATGCGCGCGTTGGCAACAATTTTCAATGCATTGTGGTATTTCTCGCAGGTCAGCTGTAGAAAACGATTGTTTTGATTTTAATTCTTTCCGTCTGTGTGTTCTTCTTCGGTATGGATTCACTGACGTTGAAATAATGCATAGACTACGCCAAATTTCTCTCAGTAAATGAGAATCTACTCGAAAGCTTAATGAGTAAATACAAAGAATTTAATGCTCTTTCTTCACATTCAAAATAATCGCTTCTATTTGAGAATTACTCGTGGTGTCTCTCCCCCATAATTCATCAATGACTTCATTAATAAATAATAATAAAATAATAATAATATTTATTGAGTCACATTTCGAAACAAATCTTTTTCACGGACACAAATTACCGTAACAAGAACAAAACACTTGAAAGGAATTACACACTAAAAAAAAGTATTCAATAAAACTAGCCACGTCAATTGGATACAGTACACAAATGCTTTCTATTACTAAGGCTACTTATAATTACATTAATCTGAAGCCAAAATATATTTAAATTTTACTCAATACCAAGATTCTACCTTCAATGGTTACCCTCTTTCTTTACAATACTATCTAAAACACGTTTGCTACAATATTCGCGTATCTACTTCTAACGAAACTTCCATTACGCGAATCTAGTCCAACTACAGGTGTTTACTTAAAAAACACGGAAAATGGAATAGTAGACCCAAGACTGAGACAATAACTCCGATCTGCCCGTATATCCACCACTCGGCGATGGATCAATGCGAATCAAATCGATCCGAGATCAACATGTTGATTCTGGTCATGTGGCTAGAAAACGATACAACGGATCACCGAACGTGATCCGGATCAATCGGATCATCATCTATTCCTGTTGTGCCGCGGGATAACGAAATTACTTCGCATTATTAATGAATAATACATTTACAAATATTATCTTCCCAAAATTACTATACAAAAGAGCAGGCAAGACCTCTGACTGCACACACGCAGGCAAGACCTCTGACTGCACACACTCAACTGAGAGCTTCTGACTGCACACACGCAGCAAGACCATCTGACTGCACACACGCAGCAAGACTCGACTCACACAGCAGCAAGACCTGCTACTGCAGCACACGCAGGCAAGACTCTGACTGCACACACGCAGGGGCAACCTCTACTGCACACGCAGCAGACCTCGATGTCACCACGCAATGAGAGCTTTCTGATGTACTAAGTTCAAAACACAAATACCACAGTGGAGCTTGCTGCACCATCCTCGCACTCTTCTGCAACTGAATTTTACATTGTGCATTTATTTTCTGTCAAGGTATTGAAATATTTTGATGAAAAATCCAAATTTTCTTTGCATGCCAAGAAATTTTCTGCCTTTTTGATCTTGATCCTGATGAGAATAACAGTAAGGGAGTGAAAAATGATATCTCCATTTTCTCAGCAGTGTTATCTTCAGCCAATAAAAACTGTAATCTTCAAATGAGTAAACACTCAAATTTCTTTTTAGTTTGGAACTTTATTCAATTTAATTCACAGGCAGTCAGCCCAACTATATAGTTAAAAATGCAGAGTATTAAATAATAATAATAATATTTTTCAACTTTCATTTAAATGTATTAAATGTCAGTAGATGCGGGCACAGATATAACTGGCTGTTTGCTATTCTAGAAAGTTTTATAATGGTCAAATGGAGACAATATGATGTTCTGTGGATTGAAATTTTAAATGAATTCTCACTTTTCAAATTGTGTATTTGCTCATTTTCAATGGATAAAGATTTTAATTGAGGTCATGATTTGTCATCATATATTGGATAGAGGCATCAGCATAGTTTCTACTCGATTGCATTTTGTCAAATTTGAAATGTTATAATTTGGGCTATTGATGGTTTTGGTAAGCCAGATTTAAATGCCTCATAGGAGAAGAACTTGTGTTGAATTCTTTCAATGTGATTAATACGAACTCCAAAATACAGAGACCCTATAGGGAATGCATATATTAATATTGATTTCTTGAAAGAAATGGACAATATTGTCAGAGGTTCAGTTTTCTCAAAATTTGTACTGTCTCTCTTTTATGTCCTTAAAATCTCATTGGTCATAAAACAAGTATATTTTAAACTCTTTTAAGTAACCACTCTTTTAAGTAAGTCCAGAACAATGACCAGTTTTGAGCCTCTGAAAGTCCAAAAGAAATCTACTGAAATTTCACAGCCAAACTTCAAAGAAATATAGTTAAAATTTTGCAGCAACTTTGATCCCCCAGTCCACTTGCAAAAGTTTTGAAAGCATCAGCTTCTGTGACCGGACTCAACATCTATGTGGTTGTCCTGCATTCTTGACACAGGGGCTAAGTGTTTCAACTGTCTTGATGCGACCTTCCTCAGGAGAAAATGCAGAGCGGCACAATGCATTTCCCCCTGAGAAACGTCACAGCATGAAAACTGAAATGTTGCTATCTCTGCCTTTTCTCTGAATATTATTTCTGTCTACTTGACAGCCGGGGTGGGGTAGAGCAATGTTACCACTTACTAAGGGGACGGACACATGGTAGTGTGGTTATGCCATGAACTGCAATTTTCCAGCATAAAATCTTATTATATTTATTTAAGATATTCCTTGTTTAGGAGACACATTGTATTATTGAAGGATTGACATTTTATTATTACACATTTTTGCATATCTAAGAGATTTTGTTTACCAAACCATTCTGGTGGTGAAAGACATTTGTTTCAAAATCAAAAAAACACACATTTTACAGAGAATTATGTGAAAAATGCTGTTTACAAATCCAAAAATTCAATGTGATTAATGTGAAACTGTTTACTTTCACAGATTTTTTGTTGAGAGAAATTGCGACCAAAACTGCTACAGAGTATTAGATAATTAAGAACTGAGTGCTTCCTCTATCAGTGTAGAGAACGTGATGTTCCCCTGAATCATTAATTCCTTTTTATCAATATTCTTTTTTTCTTTTTATTTCTTCTGCTTCATCTTGGTCTTCCTTTTTCGTCTCCTTCTTCTTCTTTTTTTTCTTTGCATTTGTTTTAGACTTCTTCACGTTATTAAGTATCTATCCACTTTTTCAAATTTAATTGTAGGGCCTTGAGGAATGTGAATTGAGAAATCAGAGGATAGAGGAATGATCATTGGCGGGGAGATCATTTCTTGCAAACGTGTTGCGCTTGTTTGACAGCTTTTGCTCTTGCAGGACACATGCTCAAGACATTTCTTGCCTTATTTTTTCACAGGACACCACAAAAACTGCATTAAAAACTCCAGTATCTCCTTCAAAAACAACCAAAACTCTCTTAAAATCTGTATCTCAAGAGCCAGAAGAAAAAAAGAATGATGCTTTTGATCGCCATATTTCAAGAGTGAGTATAGCGAGGAGGTTCTGGTAAAATCATTAATGTTATGTTTCCGAACGGTTGTCTTTGCTTTTCGTGACTTCTGTGATTTTGATGCTTGATAGATCATCTTTTAGTATTAGGTGTAATTTTACTGTGCATGCTGCACATAATAATTTATATTGTTTCAGTGAATCTAAATTTTGTCTAATCCTGCTATAAAATTTATCCAAAGATAAATTTCAAGTTATTTGGACATAACTAGAACTTTATATTTTGTTTCTAAGAAGGATGAAAATCTATTCCTGCTATTGCCTGCTCTGTGGAGAAAATTGTAAAGTATTGCTTGTATTATTGCTGATATTATGAATATGTCCAACTGAGAGATTAAGTTGAACTTGTAGGAATAATGAAATATACATTATTCATTTCAATTGATGTACAATAATATTTGTAAAAGGACAAGTTGGCCTTTTATGTAGATGTGTAGTGTTCAATCATCTGAATCTCCATTGAAAAGGGTAAATGTACTATTTATGAGTTGTTTAGCAGGTCTTCGTTAGGCAAATGAATATGGCTCATCCTTGCTTGAACCCAGTGTTCCAAATTCTGGTCATGCAATATGTAATTCTTACTTGGATCCATGCGTACCTATAATGTCCCTTGAGTTAGGCCAATTTCATAATGGAAGTATTAAGTGAAGTCAAATGCTACATTTTCTTAATGTACTTTCTTTCAAATAAGGGAGAGTAATTATGGGTAAGAATAAAAAAAACAAATCAGCACATTCTTACAATTACTGATAAATGAATTGCAGCAAAAAACATCATTTGATGTCTATAAACCTTTACTTGGCTAAACTGATGCAATTACTTTACATTGTCTTTAGCTCTCCAGAAAAATATATGCTCTTTATTCAAGAATTCCAAAAGTGATTCTGTTTTTTTGATTTTGAAAGTATATTGATTTACATAGTATATTATTTCATACATTTAATTACTTCTAACTTTTAGTAAATCCTTAGGGATTTTGATGTCAAACTACATATATTTTATAAAGAATTATTTAAGTGTTTTTTAAGAAGAGAAACCAAGGATGGAAACAGTCAAATATGGAAAACCTTTCATCTTTTAGCTGAGCTGAAAATTATCTCAAGTTACATCCTACTTGACACTTAGAAGCCTTCTGGTGGAAAACTAAATGCTCTGAATTCCAGGTCAGGTTCTCGTGGGAACATAGGATGCGAACCTTTGTCCCCTTTTTTGTTTGATAGTTTCAAGCTAATGGTAAACAATGTCAGATATACAAATACAACTTTCTAGATTGTACATTCACTGTTATCTATATTTGTATTGTCTGAATGAAATCCTTCACCTAGTAGTTACAAACGAGAAGGTTCGCAGTCCAGAGATAAACATTTCTATATGCTATGATGCTTTCCATTGTTGTTGGTTGCTATGATTGCTCATTAGCACATTGATAACAATACCTTATCAAACTTTAGGTACCAACTGATATTGAATACCTCCAAAATCGATGGCATCAATCTTATAAATAAATCGTGTTTAACTGATGAAACATGTTCTGAAAACAATAAATATTACCCTATTGTATTTTCAAAGGCTGAACCATTTAAGGCTTTTTGAAGCATTACAAAAATTTGAGTTTCTTCTATGTTTGTAAATCTGATAGTGCTGAACTTAGTAGCTTCAAGGAAAACTATAGGAATTCTAGTTATTTTCCTTGGCACCTTCTTCATGCCTATTTTCATCCTTCCCTCCTTTTTCCATTCCATGTATATACTTTTTTCCAATGGAGTCATCTTCATATATTGCAATATAATATTAATTATTTAATTGAACTTGCTCTGACTCATAAAAAATGTTGTTTTTTTCTCAGGATGAACAGTCGCTTCGAGATGTAGAGATATTGTTTTCAGTAGATGTGGAAAATCTTCTGAACAATCCAGATGACGACTTGCCTGAAGATGCAAACAAGAACCTGGATGAGGTTAGTCTTAATCTGAGCAAACTATTACTATTGTTTCATAAATTGTGTATTTTGGATCATAAAGAATGCCATAGTGAGGGCACAGTTATACTCCAATATTCCTACGAATATTACCCGCACCCTAATTTTACTGAAAGAATCTTGAAAAAAGAAAAGAAAAAAAAAACACATTCATTTTGCATTAGGAGGAAAAGTATTGTGTTCTATAAAGTTAACACAAAAAATTAATTGCAAACCAAAACTCCATTGTCATGGTCGCTTGCTGAAAACTGGGAAAAGTCTGGGAATTTCAGTGACCAGAATTTAATTTTTGGATTATTCGTTTGACAGTTTGAGACAATTATAAAACTAATTTTTTCTCCAAACAATATAAAAATTATTAAATTGGTGCATCGCTATTTTTTCACAATTTGTATTTGTTAAGCAAATTTTGTCAATTTGTGTTTTCTCAATGAAGTATTTACAACAACAAAAATTTTTCTTGAAAAAGTGGTAAAAGACTGGCAATTTTTTTCTGGAGAGGAAAAATTAAAATTTGTAATTGTTAGCCAGTTACAGAGGGAGAAATTTATTAAAAACTTCAATCCACTGATACGTGGGCTTGATAATAGACCCAAATACAGGTCCTTGCACTGCATTTTCTATGTAAAGAATGCTATATTTAGCACTAAGATGTCTAAATTGTGAGCTGTTTCTTTCAACTGTTTATCTTTCAGAAATGGTTAAAACCCTCTGGGGATGAAAAAAAAAATGCAAACTTGTCAATAACAATTGACATAGAAAGGTCAAATAGTGCCAGTGTTTCATAAATTTGCATTCAGATGGACACTTATGAGTGTGAAACTTAATAGTATGAAAAATACACACGTAAATAGTCTGCTCTGAAATCAGATTTCATGGCATTTATTAAGCAATATGCAATTATTTTAATGTTTGAACCATGTGAACCTTGGAAGAAATGAAAGCTATTCGTATCCCCATGAGCAATCCTCGTCCTTAAGCAGATTTTGTGACAAAAATGTAACTTACTGACTCTGAGCCAGTGGAGTGTGCTGGAGGGTTAAGTGAATGCATTGTAGGAGATGGAAAGAGGCAAACAATTTTGCTGAGGCTCGATATTTGTACAAAATTTAATTTACAGTGCTGATTCATGTTCATTTGGTGTTGTCGTGAAGATATTTTCTTGTGGTTGATTATAGCACAATTGTTGCAATGAATTCACGAGGGCCATTTGCATTTATGAATTCATAACATTTATTTTGAGCTGACAGCAAAAGTTTAAACAGCACAGTTTAAAACCATTTAATATTATTATTGTCCTAATACATTAAGTATCATATTTCTCATCTTTGTAATGGATATTGAATAAAATTGTTCATATATCTGGGGGTTGCCATTGATGAGATTAATATTTTTGATGCTGCACTTTTAATTTTATACTGGTGGCACTATTATCTCCATTAACCTTGTATTGCTTTTGCATGATACCATTGCCTCATAATTCTACCAACACTGTTGTTATTTGAACAGTATTCATATAAAATTTGAATTATTAGTAACCCCCTCCTCTTTTTTATTTTAGACCCGCTGTTAAAAGAACTAACAAAATAATTCGGAAAGATAGCAGAATTCATTTTGATATACTGTTGATAATTTTGAAATATTAAATTTATGGTAATGTGATGTGATCAGTAGTTTTCTTAACATTAAACTGAGAATTTTTGCAGGATTTTGATCCTTTTGGATCTGTTGTTCTATACTCCGGAGATGAAAATGATTGTGGAGATGGATTGGACTATGAGGTAAGTCTCTTCCCTTAAATTGAACTCTTATAAGAGATACAGATCTAAATTTAATTAATAATATGTCAGAATGCCCATTCTTTAATGTGTTGCAAAATGCCTTAATGTGTCTGCTGATCAGCAATTAACTGTAAAATCTCACTAAATCCGTCATAAAGACAATAATACAGTGTTTCTAACACTGTATTAAATGTTTATGATGTGTAACCAGTGTCAAAATGTTCAAATATTATGGTTTATTTTTCCCCTCAGTGGTGTTTGCAAATGTTTGATAAACACAAAATTAGTTGAAATAAAAACTAGTTCCTGACAAACTTAACTTGCTAAGAGGTGATTGATGTATAAACAAGTATGTAACAAAATTGGGGTCGGATTATGCCACGCAGGAAAACGTGGTCGCAGGAAACATGCTTACAAGATTCTACTAGATTAGGATGTGCCACTTGGTGTTGAAATTTTAAATGTAATTAACATTCAGTGTTTGCACACCTAGGATGAAAGGATGCATCAAATAGATTTACATCCAAAAATCCTTCAGTTGAGTATTTTTATCATAAAATTGGGTATCCATTAATATTTGTAGTTGTTTAAGGAAAAACTGACATTAAATTTGGAATTTGAAAGTTATATAGTTGTAGACCACTATTTTAAAAGTGAAAATAAGATAATACTAGAACTCCATACCTCAAACAGCCTGGTCCTCTGTTACATCATAAACTCATTCATAAAAATTTCACTAATGGATTTGTTCTTTTTTATTAATTGTTTAATTCTTAAAGATATCATAAATATTGTAAAGAGCGTTTGGGTCAGTTACTCCAATTCTTATCTTTTTTGTTTTCCATTGTGTTTTTCTTTTATTATATATGTGTGCGTGTGCATGCATTTTTTCTTCTTTTAATTTTCCTTCGTTCAATTTTTTAATTTATTTTCTGGTAAGAATGCCTATTGGTTTGCTTCTGAACACTACATAACATTAAATGTGATTTTTCTCCCTCTGTTACATTACATACAATTATTTTTGTATTTTGAAGTTAAATAAAGTAGGCCCAGGTTTGTTTGTGGGTACATATTCTGGTATTGCTAAGCATGTATAAACAAACAGAATTACTTATATCTATAAGATTCAATTGTACAGATAATCTATGGAGTGAGGGCACACACAAAAGCTTAACTTCCAAAAATTTTAAAAAGACATTTTGTTGGTTACTACAAATAAAACAGTAACTTAACGTTCCATAATGGTCCTAAAATTAACGTTTTAAGGACCTAGGATGTTCCGTATTAGAGCAATGCTTGATGGTAACTTGTGCTGCCCAAATTGTGTTGCATATTGCTTCTGCTCCTTTTAACAACTTAATCGCTTAATCTAAAAAATTTGACTTTATCCCAAATCTGTTTAATGCACCTTTGGGTGTTAATTCCCTATTTAGAAGTAAATTTTGGGGTGGTTGCAATAGATGGTGGAGTGTCTGCAGTGGTTCGTGGTGATGATGAAGCCTTATAAATTGAACAAATCTGTCCTTGGCATATTATAGTATGTAGAATGGATGTTAAGCTCAGAGATTCACTTGTTTGTCCTAATGTGGATATGTGATTCAGTTTGTTTCACAGGCTGATGCATACGCAGCTTGCAACTTCCTAGAGAACCCAGATTCACTTCATGAAATTGAGGAAGCAGAAGCTGAAGATCGTGCATCAAGTAAGTGAACTATTAAATGAATTAATTATTTTTATATTATAATTAATAATAATTATTATATTAATATAATAATATATATTATATTATATTATATAATTATATATATATATATATATATATATATATATATATATATAAATAATAATATATATTATATAATTAATATAATAATAAATATAATAATTAATAATATTACAATTAATAATAAATAAAATAAAAATTAAATGAATCTATTAAAATAGGTTCACTGGTTTATAAATAGTCACGTTTTACAGGCATTATCTTATTAACATGATTTTATTCAGCTTTTTGTGTTTTGGGGCCCATTCTGCCTATCATCAGGTAAAATAATGTTAATATCATGTTAATAAGATAATACCTGCATAATGTGATTGTCTATAAACCAGTGAACCTATTGTAATATAGACATAAAAATACATACAGTCAATGCCGTTACTAATACTTGACACTATTGTACACGTTTTTTCCCCCTTCTATGAGCATAGGCCAAACAATCCAAGTTATTTAAAGTGGTTTCTTAAGGAAGATGTACAAAGTAAGGAACCCACATCAGGGCTAAAAGCACTTGTGACAAATCTAAAACAAAATAAGAAGAAAAAAAATTATTTCCTGCAGAGGTTACTTTGGAGATTACTTGCTCAAAAAACAATCAAACCAAAGATTACTATTAAGTTTTAATTTTATTTTATTTTCCCCTCAATAAATAATTTAACAAAATGAAACAAGTAGCAAATTGTGGTCATGCTTTCTATCAATTAATAAATATTGATGTTTTAATAAAAAATGAAATAAGCCTTAAAAGAAGAAAAATGTTGTTCAAAGATGCACTTTATGAGAAAGTTACTTTTTTGTAAAAATCTGTTAAGAAAACTTTTTTGCCTTTGAGGTCATGAAAAAATTAAGTTTTGAAAATTGCAGAAAGGCTTATTACTATTGAATGTAGAAAATTAAAATGAGATTTTTCTGTATGTAAAACACTAAGGATGATTATTCATAAAGGAATTTGTGCTATCAACACTACCAAATTTTGTAATATTTTTCTTTAAATGAAAGGTAGTGGGCTCGAATGTTATCACTTCCTGTTGTTAGCTTGATTTTTAGTAAAAACACTACATTTTAATTAAATATTAAAATTAATAAAATGAATGCTTATCTGCAGTCATTTTCAAGACATACTATGGTCCATGTTAGTTGTCTTGGCCGTTTTGTTTTGGAGTTGCAAAGGATCTATCAAGAGCAGTCAATGTTGATCAAGAATTGCGAGGTCTTTAAGTTCAAAGATAATTTTGAAATTCTACCATCGGTGAACACATATGTAGCAGACCAGCAATCTTCTGACATGAAATGTTTAGCAATTATAACTATATGTGGTGAAGTAAATTTTTTAAAGTTACAGTTAATAGCAGGATTTCCTGCTATAATCCACAACTTACTTGAACAGATCTTTGTAAATAGAGAATATTTTGATTACGTTTTCAGAAATTGTTTATGTACCCTCATGAGTTCACAGAGAATAGTGATTATATTGCTCCAGAATTTGTAAACCTCTCAATCCATTAGTCTTGGAAAATAACTTCTGACTGACATGAAACCATATTTTTGAGGTTTTCATTTTTCCAAATTGTCATAATACTTTTCTGTTGTAAATTTTCTGCAGGTCTTTCTTTGTGCGATGTAAGGTGCGATGCAAAGTTAATCAAAAGAAATAAATGTTGAAGATCATCTCTGAGTGCACTGAAGGGTGTTGATATAGTGGTCAGAATATAGTAATTAGAGTGGTGTTGTGTTTATAGTTGATTGTGATTATCATGATGCTGATATATCCCTCAATGAAGATGAGGAACATTGAAGATCAGTACAGAACTTGCTGACATTCCAACCATAGTCTTCTAAAAGGAATACTATTTAAATGTTTTCTTCAAGGAATGCACAGGGTAGACTCAAAAACTACTCTGAATACAATTAGGTGGTTTGACATATCTTTGTTACATAGTAATGCCATTGCTGTAACCTAAGCATCAGCAAATCAGAAATTCCCGCATTTGTACTGTGTTGTGACCTTCAATTAAGGAACAAGAGGAACCCATTGTTTGAATTTTGCAGTTAATCAGCTGAATAACTTTGGATGTGAGTGTTGTTAATTGTGATAAAGTGCTTTATATGAGTAGGAATGGTGCTGTTATATTTGTTGTTAATATTAATCACATATTGGGTTGAGATAATTATATTAAACCTGTTAGAGCATTAAGTACATCACTTTCCCCCTTGGCACTCAAGTGTCAAACACTTTCTTACTTTATTTGAATGAGAAGATTATAATGTTCAGAAGATTCAAATACTCAAAATGGATAAAATGCACCCGAAGTGAAAATAAACCCCAAAAAAGAAAAAATAAATAGTACGATTTCAGAAGTTTCAAATTGGTTTCGTAATAACAAATTAATAGTTAATGAAGGAAAAATGGTTTCAATGTTGCTAGAAGAGTTGAAGGTTGTTTATATATTTAGTTTTTTTACTTGCCTTATATATTACATATTCTTGCACCAGATATACATTGGAGATTCCATGAAGAAATCACAGGTTTTTTGATAAAAGGAAAGATTTTGCAAGCAAAGAGGAGGAAATGTGACACTTTGGATTCTGAGACTTAAACTCAATGAAATCAGTGGTGAATTTTGTCAGGTGTGAGTTAGAGGATTTGTGCATTAAAACAAAAGTTGTATGGAAATATTTACTACGTAGAAGATTTTAATGAGAAGTGAAATTCTTGTTTGCTCAGTGTTCTACATTTGAGCCGAAAGGTATAAAAATGATAAAGAAATAATAAAGAAACTTCATCTCTTACAACTCAGAATTTGGAGGATTTAATAAAATAGTAAAGAAAATTGGTTCCATCGAGAAAAGTGCAAGAGATCATTGAAATGTTTCATTAAGAAACCTTTATTGCCACATAGTAACAACTTGCAGATTATTCTTCACTTTTTCAGTTACAAATCATATTTAATTTCTTTAAATCAAATTTAAGTCCATCACAGACTTTTGTTAATATCTTTCAGTGACTCCTTCCATAACATTAAATCCTAATGTAAAATGTTTTCAAAAATGCATGATAGTTAAAAAGTTTGCAAGATAAAGCTCTGTTTAGAATTTGAGTCACACAGGAAATGCCTGATACTATCAAGTTTTTAAGAATAATCAGCGATTTCTTCAATTTTTGTGTGAAAGAGGGGTCTTCATTTTGGATAGAAAACAAAAATATAACAATTCCAAAACTGCTTTTTGTTATTTTTTACAAATCTGTTGTATTTTTGTATTTGGAAGATTACAGATTATTTTATTACTGCATTAAAAGCTCTAAGAACATAGCTTTAAAGCAATAGAAGAAGCGGGTATGCACTGTTGCCAATATTGTATTAAGAGTTATGTGATTTTCTCACCTTATGTCACTAAAAGGAAGTTAAAAAGGACGTATTGGAAGCTTTGAAGGACTTTTAATGAAAACCCTTTTTTGCACCATTGGTTAAAAGTTTCAAAATACTAAAAACTTTGTCTCCTGGGAATGTCTTGTTTTGCTACAGAATGGTTCTACAGTGCATCTGGCTGTGCAAAATAGCTTAATGATATTCACATTACTGAGAAGAAGGTTGAAACTTAACTTCACCTGGAGGAAGATTGCAGAATGATGGCTAAAATGTTGGCAACATGCCTAGGGTGTGGTCTCTCCCATACCGTCAAGATAGCTCATCTCTCCAGCTGTGGAAAACTGCGCTTTTAATGATCTCACACCAAAGTTTGGTGTCTGCCTGTAATGCCATAGGAGAAGATATAATCTTGTAATGCTTACCAAGCTGTAAATAAAACTTGTATATAATTGTGGATTTGAAGCTGGAATCTGAATCTTAAACAACTTTGAGTGTTTTGAGATGATGTATACTTTTTGTGAGAACTGTAAAATGTGTACTCCAAGATAATGTCGTCAGAACAAGAATGTAACTAGGATGATGTAGGAATATCACACACCTTGGGACATTTGAAAGTATTTTGCTTGTTAAAAAATTATATTGAAATTGCATGTATAATTTTTGGAAAAGGCCAAATTCCTAAAGTAATGAAACCTATGAAATGATGATAACTGTAGTTTTATTTTGATGTTTAAAGGATGACAAAAACCTGAGTGAACTAAAAAGTCAAAATAACACATTTTACTGTAAATGTCATTTTTTCAATGGTGAAGAGTTTTTTCCACAAAAAGAATTAAGTTTCAATTGCTGCCAAGATTTCTGCTCAGTGATACCTCTACAGTAGCTGTGGAGAGAAGAATTTACTTCCTAAAATGTGCAATCAAGACCAGTTATTCCAAATTGTGGAAGGAGAAAGAACTACTGGGGAAAAGAGAAAGAAAAAAATTTCATCTAGAATTGCTACTATTAAATTTTTGAGAACTTTCACTGCATGTGAATGAAATATCAAATTATAATAGTATTTCGTTTAAAAAGAATGTGTAATGTTTATATAATAGTTTCATAATTGAAGAGAATAGTGCTGTATCTGAGGCTTGTTGATTTATTCTTTAGATGGGTAAAGTCGTATCTATAATTGTCATTTTAATTTTTTTTTAATTAATTTAATTTAATATTTGTCAAAGAATTATTTATGAGAGCATTGGTAGTTTACATTATAGTTCTATGGTGATAACTTCAAAAACTGCCTTTACATTTTGATTGCTTTAATCAAAACATTGTCTGCTTAAGCTATAAATATACTTTTGGAGGAAGGAGAAAGTAAACTTTAATAACTGCATGAATATGGAACTTACATGGTGCTCTTTATTGTAAATGTTATAAAAGTCATGGCTTGAATTGTTTGTTGTTGTTTTTGTTTTTGTATTTTTTTAAATAGAAATGTCTTGTGTACTTTTTTCAGCCTCCTGGAACGAAAGGGTTGGCTTCACCTACATTGTAATTTTTCTGTGTGTGCAGGATGATGAAATGAATAAAGGCGAACAAGAGCCCAGCAATAGATCTGCAGATAAGAAAAACTACAGTATCGTAGTCATATACACTGTTTTTGTGGAATTAGTTGTCTTAAATGTGAAAAGTATGTGCTTGAGTTGCTTAAATACTTACTGAGAGTAATTGTTGGTGGAAGTCAGGTTCTCAACTGTTTCTGTGGAGTGGAAATTATAGAATTATTTTTTAAGTTTGTTATTTTATTATTTATTCAATAATATAAAAGATAAATAAAAAAGTAAACCATATAATTGTTATATGTGTTGCTTAATAAATAAATGAGTCAGTTCATCTGTTTGAATGTAGTGATATAGAAAGTAAACTATTTATTTTAAGTAATTTGTGTGTTTGTGAAATTGTTGAGTTGCTTTATTAATATTTTTTTATACATGTTTTACTTACTGCTAAGAATGACAATTCTGGTTCAAGGAAAGTTTAGCCTTCTGTTATTTTTGTATTACATGAAACAAAATATTGATAATATTTTGTTTCAATAAGCTAATAATTATATCATCCATTTATTTACCTATTATATAACCTACCTCTGCGAACAAAGGTACTAAATAATAATAATTCAGAATGTCCAACTATTCTACATAGCTGTTCTCTTCATTAATTACAAGATGTGAGAAGAGATATTGGCTAAAACTATGAAGCTGAAAAGCTAATGTTCTTAGTTTGGCCTCCTTTCGAGGAAGAAAAAAAGAGTTGTATTATAGATTTACTTGTACTGCAGCATCAATTCAATGGCCTTCTTCATTGCAAACAAAGTTTGTAATAATGATTACGATAGAATAGATTTTACTTCCTTCAAATTCATTAAGTTCAAGTAAAACAGTTTCGTGAATTACAAAATTAAGAAAGAGGACTGGACATTCTCTTCAATGCTGTGATTGATAGGATGGCTATGCCTCCAGAAGTGAATTCTTTTTCTACTACATAGTTCTCGTATTTGGCAATATGGAGTTGGTTTACCTTCATTTTTTGGACTCCAGAGGAAGATATATCAAACCTTTCGAGAGCAAGATTGCTGGCAGTGTGTTTATATTGTTACATATGTAGTTACACTACAAAATTAACCTCTATTTGTCTTATTCAGTCATATTTGTTTGTCATGTTTTGCACTCGTAAGAAGATAAAGAAAATGAAGATATGGGGCCAAATGATAGTGCGTAAGAAATAATGCAAATGCTTTGGAATTTTCAAAAAAGTGTAATAAAATTGTCTTGTTTATTGGAAATGTTTAAAATAAAAATGTTTTAGTGAATAAAATGTATATGAATGTATGTACATACATTCTGCTGAGGATGAGGTGCTGTTGTGAAGCATGCAACATCTCAGTCAAATCTAAATGTTTGTGATATTGTGTGAGAGTATTTTGTTGTCCAAACCGTTTTGGACAGCAATCATGTAAAGTACTATAAAAGGCCCATGTGTCATCCTTGAAAATACTGGGGCTGTGAATCCACAGGACCAGTGGAATAAAAAGCTGAGAAATTTAAATTAAGAGATTATTCAGTCTGTGATGGAGGAATAAATTATAGTTGTTTGGTGAATTAGATATCACACATGAAGACTCTGCTCTCGTCTGCTTTTGTCTTTAGGATGTGTATATTTTCTGATTGAAACAAGTGTAGGAATGATTTTCTTTAGAAAGAAAAACAGCATCAACAATCAGTGCACTCAAATAGTAAACTTATCTGATTGTGTGCTACAATTAGCAATTTAATGAAGAGATAGCATGCATCGTACAAATGTCAATCACACAACATAATTGGATTACATATTATACAGTGCATGGATAAGTTCAATAGAAACCAATGTTTTTTCTGCCTGTAGAGGAGATACTCGTCATTAGAGTACCTAAATGAAAAGTGAACTGTTTACAATTTATGTAGAACTGACCTTTGTGTCATTATATCAACATAAATTGAAATAAATTTTGTGTAGTAATATACTCACTATATTATAGAAGACCAAGAAAAGTCGCAAGTAAAGGCCTTTAACAACAGGTGATGCACATCCCAATTATCTGTTTATCTGGGTCAGAACCTGTCATCTTGTCTTTTGCATTAATTTTCCTCAAGATTCAAGATTTGTGAAACTACATACTCCAATTTCATATTTAGTGGATTGAAAAATCAAGAAAAACACTATATTTACATCCTTTCATTAAATATTTTTTTAACGGTGATGCATACTGATTATTACGAGACTCAACATGCAACGTACTTCTCATTTGCAAGAGGCGTCATTAATAAAGTTGTGTATTCCCTTAAAATTTATTAAGAAATAGATATGGCAAAGAAAGAATTTTGACATTGAATATTTGCAATAGACAGGTTGGCTTTCTCTCTTTGGTTGATCAATGTGTTTATAGTGCTGGTTGAATACTCTTGAATTTATACTTAAAAAGCTGAGAGATTTTGCTTTCTTTTGTGTGGTGCCATTTTTCTATACTATTGCTAGGTTTTCTAAGATGAGAAAATAAGTAAAATAGGATGTGGTGTAAAGAATCAACTTTTATTTAATGCCTTCTATTAGCTTTCTAATAATTATAATTAATGGGGAATGTAGCAATAGGCATTTGTAGGCAAGTCCATTCAAGTGGTAGTTGAATTGTACAAGATAGTAAATGGTAAATGCATCTTTTGCTTTTGTACCCTATCTTGATATGGTGAGACGTTATCATCCTACATCCTTGGTATTTTACTCTGCCTTCCCTACCTTTTTTTCTATGGGACAAACACTCTCTTTCCTTCCCCCTTCCTTTTCTCTCTCTTCCTCCTCTAGCATTTCTAGTTGATTTCTGTGTGAAATAGAACATCAAACATTGTCACATTAAATTTACTTTGATCAATTATTTGCTGTATCTTTGTCTCATAAATAACTGATTAGTCAAGTTCTGGTGAAAATGAGTTACGTTTACCATCGGTTCTCCTAATTATTGTCTACATTTGTACATAATCAGGTAAGTTTATTTCCTTCTCGTTGCTGAGTAACGAGCACATACATATGAACCAGTTGCATATATTCTGGGCTAGGTAGACTAGGGCCAAAGCCCTTTGATTTGATAAGAAAATTGTGCATAAAAATAACTTGCAATTTGTTTATAAACTTTGTCAATCTTGTCATTTATTCATTCTAATGTAGAAATACTGAATGTGATACTTAACAATTATCAATTTAAACTTAAAAATTTGTAATATTTTTCTGTGTCAGTAGGTTGGTGTAAACAAGAAGTTTAGATGAGAGAGGTTATGTGAATTCTGAGAGAGTCCTTTATTTAATCCAATGAATGAATAGTAGTAAAATTAAAGTAACTTGACATAAAATTTTTAATTCACTTTTTATTTAGATTACACAGTAACACCCAGTTATTATGTTGCCTGTAATGATATTGGATATTTTTTCTTCTTGTTTTATTGGGTTCAAGGGAAAGATGCAATTTGCTTCATTACTGCATTTGCATTATTACTTAGTAGTAATAATTGCCAATTGCAATAATTTAAAATACTTTCTTTATACAGATGAATTTTATTGAGGTCTAATTGATTGAATTTTTAAGGTTGTGAAAACTAGAATTACATGGTGAAAAAAGGGTGGGGGAATTATTAGAATGCTAGGTACCTGAAGTAGAAAATTAAGATCATATTATTGTTAATTGTCAATCTCGGAAAGTGGTATTATGACCACTGATCCACTGCCATCAGCATAGTTATCATTGGAACTTAGTTCAGTCTTCATGTGTGCACATTCACACTTAGATTAGAATGGGAATTTCTTAATTTGTTATTTTCTTTCTTCAATAGTTTTGAATAAATTGACTGAAATTGAAAAAATGTAGTGGGGAGGAGGAGGGACTTGGCCTCCATATTTCCTCGATCTACCCCTGTCCCACATTCTTCCAGAACGATTCTCTTTCCTGTTTCTGGATGTATGATGAAGAACTCTCCCATTTTGTTTGCACTTTATTATTCATTACATCTCTGACAATACAGAAGAGGAGAATGTTTAGATGTGACAATTACTAGGGAAGACAGGAAGGTATTTTTCCCCTTGGAGATCAAACACTCCCAAACTTTCTTATTCCTTGAAATAAAAAAAAATAGTCTGTTAATACATTTAGCACAATACATGTAGTTATGATTTGAATTGGACCTGTGTTTAAAATTAAACAAAAGAATTTGAATGTTGGGCTGATACCTCTTATTTAAAATGAAAGCATGAGTTGTTCATTTCATATCATGCACTTCTGTTCATTAGAATACAACGATGAAGGGAAAATTTCCTTCAATACTTTTTGGAATATGAAGTATTTTGCTGTGAAAGAATATAGTTGTTTTCTTGAAAGAAAGAAAAAAAAAGCCACCAGAAAAGTTGATTCTTTGCATCTTCCCCACTGAGCCTGAAAGGTTAATGTGTTTATGTACAAACTTTGTTGTTGTTTTTTTATAACTTGGTGTTTACTTACTAAAGAATGAATACATTCAGGTTCAAAACTTATGGAAAGGCAGCTAAATTTTTAGGTCTATTTTGGTTTAACATGTTACTGTTCCCAATGTTGTCCTGAGATTCCCAAAAGTCCAAATTATAATCTGTGGTAGATGTTCTTTGGTTGGGGGATGAACATTAGAATAACATAATGCAGTATTTAGTCAAAGCAGTTGAAAAATGTAAGATTATATAGTGTGAATTTGTGTAATTGGATTTCCAATTATTTCTTTGGTGTTAAAAGAATGTCTTTTAATAAGTGACCCTAAAATAAGGGAATGGCAGATCGCAGTTTTGGGAATCCAGTATAAACAATTTGTGACAATCCACAATTGACTAAAATGGTTCATTGGAAAATATGTAAATGTGGATAATTAATATTTCAGCACAGAATAAATGTGCCTTGTGTTCCTTTCTGCACCATCTAATAGTTAAGCCTAAAATAGAAGTTAATTATTAATTGTTGTATTGTGTGAAACTTTATATTACAGTATGATTCCATGGACATTGGTCATATGCTTGATTTCCCCCAATTTACTCTACTTTTTATTTTCATATTATTTTTAAATGTTATTGATGTACTGTGCCTACCATGTTTTCAGCCTTATCACTGTCTCTATTGAAACATTTATAAAAGTTTAAATGGCAGGTTGAAAGTTTCTAGAACGCTGTTTCGAACTATTTCATGTGAAAAAGCAGAGAGCCAGTGGAGTTATCTCTATATGTTGCTGTGACGTTACTCAGACTAGTGAATATAACGCATACACAGCATCTGCAAATGAAATGCAGACAAAACCGGGATTGAATATTTCCCTAGTTATCAGAGATTGTTAGTAAAATCAGTAGAACTTTCCCAATTAATCTGCTTGCCAGTGGATATACTTACTTTACTGAGATATTTGGCAACGATGGTGTAACGGTTAGCGTACTGGACTGTGTACCCAAGTTGGCGGGTTCAAACCCGATTGAAGCCGTGGATTTTTAAGGGCAAAAAATCCTTCGTACGTCTTCCTTCGGAGGGGAAGTAAAGCCGGCTGTCCCATGTTCGTAGATTTTCTTGTAAAAGATCCTCAAGCCTAAATGACACCTTTGAGCTAAAATCAAATCGCCTGTTTCTCGCCCAAGAAATACCTCCTTTGTCTCCTAGTTGGTGACAGGAGCGTAGCGAAATTTGCGTGGTCAGACGGAAGAGCGGGCCTGATGGCCCGAGTCTCGCCACGTAAAATAAGACAAATTCAATTCAATATTTGTGAATGTTCTTAATAGTTGCCTAGGCCCTGTACATAGGCATGCGCAAAGGAGCAATGCCCTGCCACCCTCCCTAAAAATTTTGAAAGAGGTCCCCTTATCCTTCCTTAAATTTCTTCAATCCATCATTTTACCCCCATTTTCAAGTGACAAGTTGGGAAATAGTTCTCTGTTTGTGGAAGATGCTCTAAACGTCCTCTGGAAACCCTGTAAATAGTTTATCATAAAAAAAATTTATTAATATATATATTTATTAATTGTATCATTAATTTTATTATTTTATTCTCATTGTAGAATATTAATAAAATGCTTTATAAAAATGCCCTAAAAAACAACTCTTGTTGTTGAGCATGTTACTAATGTAATCAAACTTTCTTCCTTTTGTTCATGTGAACTCAGTTGGCAAACTTTGGGTTTGGACTGTTCTTTAAAAGAAAATCTCTGCCTTTATTTATTGTGAAATCGGATGAACTGATGACGCCAAACGGTGTCACAGGAACCTTAGATTACATAGTACTCACAACGCCTGGTGTTACACTATAACGAAAAAATTGAATAGGCTACTCAGGAATTCTGTGGTGAACATTTGTTGCACCTCGTAAATATTGTTTGAAACAAGTACCATTAAAATCAATTAAATCAGTGAAAAATTATGTAAAAAGGTTAAAAATGACTTATTAATTTAAATTCACAAAAAATGCAACCAAACAAAAAACAACATAAAAATGGGTCATTTCGTTTTTTCATAACATAAAATAAATTTCGATACTAAACAGCATTGTTTTAAGAGAGAAAAAATGACATTTCATTAAAATCTGTCCCCTACTTATGATGAATGTGAACTACAAGTCATTTTTTCATAAAATACATTTTACTTTTTTTTTAATAAGCAATAAGTACAAGTACCTTTTTATTGTAAGAACAAAGAACAATCAAAACTATTAAGCTTTGACTTACTTTGGAAGGGAAGTAAATCTACTTTGCCCATGTAGATTTGCAGCTACTTAAAGTCTAAAAGATATAGACCTCTGGACTGAATTCTAAGAGTTCATTGCCTGAGTTTTATCTCTGCTTGCTAGTAGATGAACCTGTTGTGGACAGAAGTTTAAGAGAAGGCTGAAGTGTGGAGATTCTTAGCTGTCCTGATTACGCTGCGAGCTAGGCGCAATTACCAATGTTTCTGTCATCAAACTGCAACATTCCTCGGAGTAAAATGCTTTACCATGACAGTTAACTTATTTGAAAGTTAAATGGAAATCAATGGACTGACATCAATTGTGGTAAACTGCTAAAAAAAAACCACAGATCAATAAACGGGAATAAAGTTGACATTAACTGACCTCAGCCTTTACTAAAATACCTACTTGAAGTATTAAACGAGGATGCTTTTTTTTGGGGGTGGGGCCTATTATACTCTAGTCTAGCCGATGGGTGCTGTAAACATTGGATATCACCTCAAATATTGAATCTCACCAAAATCTTACCTAGCTTCAAAGACTGAAATTCATTAGCAATAAATGTGTGTAGCTTTTCTTTCTTGTGCTCCCACTTCCACCCAAAAATGAAGACCCTTCAAAATCTGATAAGGAGGTGCTTGATTTAGAAGCACTGTGAAACTACTAACGAATCATGAGGGTTTTTTTTTTTTAGCAATTTTTTTACTATAATTTTCAAAAACAGTTGTTTCATCTTTTTTAATAGATTTTTATCCTTATTTGTAATTTATAGTTTTCATTCCTTTCCACATTTTCATGTACTATTGAATCAGTTATTGAAATAGTTCATGAATTTGCTTTAATTTTGAAGGGTCTGATTGCTATGATAGGATCATGCTCTAAGGCCTTTGTCAGTGGAATCATTTGAATGCCATTGTTACAATAATGTTGCCTCACTTCTTTGATACAGGACCTTTAATACTGAAGATTGTTACAACAAATTGGATGGAAGGCAGTGTGGATTGAATTTTGAATTAAGTACTTCCGAAGCAAAAATAATGAACAACAGTTGGAGTTTGCATGTGTAGTATATTGGTAGCAGAAATTCACTGTTATGTTTGCAATGTAAAATTCTCATTATAGACAATGAAATATTTAATAACTTGACTTCTTGCTTTACTTCTTGTATGCATGTAATTAATACCCATGAAAGTGTGAACAGAATCCCAGACCCAAGTTCTTATTCTAGTACATTAATTTCCAGAATTCAATATGTATAATTCAATATAAGTAGTGCAGTTGAAAGTGTCATTAATATTGATGAGGTACACTGAGTTTTCTGAGAGTAGTAGTAGTAGTAGTAATAGTAATAATAATTAATAAAAATACATCAAGGTACTCCTGTACTCTAAAATTGTTAATCTCCAATTATTGAATTGAATAACTTATGTAGTTTCTATGGTAACTAGTACTTAAACAAAATGCAATTTTTTAGAAAGGTGCAGACAACTGTCATGTACCTTTTATCTTAGGGAATAATTACTATATTTCAGTGATTTTTGTGGCAAAACACTTCATAAATTCTATTTTCTTACGTAAAATTTAAAGAATTTAAATATACATAATTCTAGTGGCATATAGCAGCAAAAAAAAAGAGAGCAGCTGAACAAAACCATATAAATGGTTTGCAAAAAAATTGCATCCACTCTACTCAAGAACAAATCAAATCAATCCTGTGGTACTGTGTTCAATTATATACTTTTATAAAAAGTCTTCATGAATCCTGCAGTTACACACCCATATATATGGGTATACAGTGCAACTTCTTTACGTACCAAGAATTTCAGAGAAGTTGCAGGCAGCCCCTTCCTTGAAGCCTTGCTAACGCACATCATTTTCATAAGTAGTTACACTTCAAGTATGAAAATTCAGTCAGTATGTGCAGTAAAAGAATATGTAGAATAACACAAGTATTTGCATTTTTCTATCAAAATTGAAACAGTTTTTTTTTTTTCTTCCCGAATTGTTGGGTATCTAACAAAACTGTAGACACCACACACATGACTGGAGGTGGCATAATTTTATTTCAATTTGTGTGTGTATTAGAAATAATTTTAAGATGTTTTTGTATTTTTATCCTAGATATCTAAATACCTAACTTTCCTTCTAAGAGTTTCTAGGTAACTAACTAATCAACACAACAGTCACAAGGCTGAAGACTGCATAGTTTTCTTTCAATTTCTACGTTTTTGGAAAATTAGTACTATTAATTTGTTCATTATATTGCGCTCTTTTTCTATTCCTTTTTCTTCAATATTTATAAAAGTATTTTTACTTTCTCATATATGTAGGGGAAGATGGTGTACCTCGGACTCCTTTTTGTTACTTGTAATTTTAATTTTCCTGTTTCTGAACAAAAATTGAGTTTTTTTTTTTTGTTTTTTTTTTTTTTCTGGATACTCTAGAATTTTATACACAACACTTTTTTTTTTTAAGCATGGAATTTAACATCATTGATTTATTTGCAAACTTTAAAAAAATGTCATTATGGCCAAGGTGCAACACATTTTGTAGCTTGAACCCAGGTTTGTTGTACCTTGGACCATTTATAATTATGTTGTGAAAATGACTACTTCATAGGAAGATCAAAGTTATGTATTAACTTGTAAATAAACATTAATTTCTTGAGACGAAATAAGGCATAATTAACATTTTCTGGTGAAAAGTCTATAGTAAATTTTAAAAAATAGGTTTTAACAAATGCTGGATAAATCAATTTCAAATGTAACCTTTTGAAGCTGTGAAACTGATCCTCAATTCAGAACTTGATCTGGAAGCTTTATTAAGTCATCATTCTTGTTGATTGCATATGTGGTAGTATCTTTCTTTGCATATGTTTGAAAATTCAGATCCTTTTTCATGTATTGCTCATCATAATTTTAATCTGATAAATATAATAATTTTTAATTTTATATTAATAATAAATAACCACATAAAGTGTAATGTGTTTTTTCAACACCATTGAAGTATTGTACGTTGGGCCTGTCCAAGATACAACACTTTTGATAGGTTATAGGTACAACACATTGTCACAAAGTGCGTGTCTTATTACCATTTTCAGGTAAGGGTAAATAATACTTTATTTCAAACATGTTGTTCTGCTCTTAAAACAATAGGAAATCAGAAATTGCTTTCATTTCAAATGTGATCTTGCATATTTTTGCTGTATAATTAAGAGAAACTAATGAATATTTACTTTTGACAAGTGATGTTATGTTTTTAATAACTACTACTGCAGTTGATTTGCCAAATATAAAAATTCAACAGTACAGAGATCACTATTGACAGTTTCATAAACTGCATACAGTATTATTCATATATCTCGCTAGGCAGTGCTAGAAATAGCCTAGGTCCAAGGTACATATATGACCAAGGTGCTGCGGAAAATTGATTTTGAGATCATCATCATGAACTATTTAGGGTAGACCAATGGTGTGTTCCTATTCTTTCAGTAGTCCCCTAGTCACTGCCAAGATGTCTTTGGTCTTCCCACTTCTTCTTTCTTCCATCTCTTGGTCTGTACTTAAGCACCTGTTTTGTTAGCCTCATTGGTTTCATCCTTTTTACATGATCTTGGCATTTCTTTTGTTACTTTACCAAGTCTTCAATGATACTTTTGGTGTTTAGATTCTTCCATCATCAACAACTTTTGGTTTAGAAGTGGTGCTCCTGTCTTGTTAGTGTGTAGTAAAGCAGTATTCCTTCATGTGGTGAAGTGTTTCTGCTGGTTCCTTCTTCTTGTCAGTCTGCCTCTATCCGTCTTTCCATTTGGACAATAATTTAATCCCATCCACGGTAGACGTCATTTCTCTATTCTTCCTTATTTATGTATTTCATATTTTGTCTTTCCTTAACACTTCTATTATTGGTCTCAGGTATCCCATTTGGGTTGCTTTAATTTTTTTTCTTTTTTGCAATACCCATGTTCACTGCCATGGAGTAGTGTTGGTTTGACAATTATGTTATGGAGGCTAATTTTCATTTCTGTTGTCGTGTGTTGGAAATGTCTTTTCATACAGCCATTGATTTTGCTGCAGTTTGCCAACTTTGCTTGAAAATCCTCCTTCTGAATTTGTTACTTAGGTAGGTAAAGTTTGACACTTGTTCTATTATTTTGCTGTCAATCACTATTTTTGTCCTTATATAGTCCTTGCCTTTTAAGCCCCCTACATTAGTTTTCATTGTGGATTTTCTCATACTTTATTTCATTACAATGTTGTTCAGCTATATGATGCTGCACATCCTCTGATGTTATTACAATTACTTAGTCGTCTGCTTAAAGAATAGTCTTTATTTCCTGATGTCGCCCCATGGCAATGTGTCCTTTCACTTCTTTCTTCCAAGGTCTTCATGATGTAGTCATACATTGTATTGAACAGTAGTGGTGATAGGGAGCAACCTTATTTGAGGCCTACATTAGTGGGGTTCGCTGCAGACGTGCCTCCTTTGGCATCTTGTACTTTAACACTCAAATTTCTTACAGGCATTTAACTGTTCATATTGTGGTACTTCAAAGTTTTGTTCCATAAGGATGTCCCATAGCATCTTCCTATTTATTCTGTCATATGCCTTTTCATTATCTATGAACAATATGAATGTTTCCAGGTTCTGTCCATTTCTTCTTTTAATTATCTGGCCAATAGTGAATATTGCATGAACTGTCCCTCTGCTCTTCCTAAATCCACATTGCTCCTCTCCCAATTATTTCCTCACTGTGTTCAATTAATTTATTTTTTAGTATGCTTGTGTATATCTTGTATGCTGCAGTCTGCATAGTTATTCTTCTGTAATTTTCACATTTATTTTTTTTGTCCTTTTTTTGGATATACATTATTGATCTAGTTTGCCATTCTGTTGGGACGTTTTCTTTCGTATTTCATTTATTGCATCTAAGAATTTCTCTTGCCCTCCGTATTTAATTTGTAATTATTGCCCTCCGTAGATTTCGTGATTTCAACGGAAATACACGTGTTGGGATCCCCTGAATCGGAAAAAGTGTTGTTTTCTGTGAACAACACTGGCTAGCGGCTATTCATAGTAATTTCTTCCAAAATGAATATTCTCCAGTCGATCCGGCTTAACTCGAAGCTCTTGGATTTTGAAAAATATTCTCTAAGTTTGGGAGTAATTTACATGAAGTTTCCGACATTTTGAAAACTTTTTCAAAAATTGCTTCATTTAAAAATATTATTGGTCAGAATAAAGTGCAATACACTTATTAAGAAGACATAGGTCCGATTTTCACTGTTTCACCGCCGCTCGTGGGGAAAACCTGCATTTAAACCAATGCTTTGCTACCAGCCGCAGTGTTTGGAACATAGAGAAGAGATCTCTACTCTGTGTGTTTGGAAGCGCTTTGCTGTCTGGGGCCTAAGCTGTGAACTAAATGTTGCAAAAACATGCCGCCAGAGGGCTCCAACAGCTTCAGTGCGCGCACGAACGCGACATCAATGGGGGAGCTCTAGCGTACAAAATTAATTGATGCATTACGGCCCATTCACAATGCAAACACAAACATAAGCATAACGCGTAGGCGTTAACATTAACATAAGAGATAGACTGAAGTATTCACAATGTCTAAGATAAACGTAAGCAAAATAAAAGTTTCTACTTTTATTTAGTAATACCCTAAATTAATTTCCTAAATGGTTGTACGTACGAGGAAAGGGTTCAAAGGTTTTTGCAGGCAATGTATTCCATTCTTTTATCGAATGTGTCCGTGGCCAATGGTACCCGCGTTAGTTCGTCTATCGACTTCGATACTCGATTAGAGTTAACGTACTGTACTAAAAGCGCAAGTTTTCTTGATATTCCACAGCGGGGGTGCGGGGAGAGGAGGGATTTGGCTACGTCACGGCCGAAAAGGGCGTACCAACTGTGGGCATGAACTTAATTCGCCAAAGCATGCCACAAGAAATGCTACGATTGTTTTCAAAATACGATGTGGTTGTTGTCAGCATTGTAAATTTGTACGTGACGTTCCGAGTCAAACCTAAGTATCTCAACGTGCCGTGCTATTCAGCGCTGGATAAGGACTAGGGAGCTCGTATATCAAGAAAACTTGCGCGTAGAATACTTGGTTCATTTCTTATGTCTTACTTAAGCATAAGCCAGAAGCTTGCAAGCTTTAATGTTAACGTCTTACGTGTTATGCTCATGCGAAAGCATTGTGAAAGAGTTCGCTTGTGGACGTAGTCCTAACTTTTATGTTAACGCCATGCTTATGTTTATGTTTGCATTGTGAATGGACCTTTAATGAGTTAACTGTGTGTCGCGACTCTCTCGCCGGGGCGAAAGGTCGGTGCAAAAATACACATCTACGCTGATCCCAGCCTCCTATGAGCCTTGCTCCCCGGAGCAGGCCACTAATAAGCGTCGATCGATCGGCCTGTGATTCCGGGCGCCTGTCATTAGTCCCGTAAGTATAGTGAATGTTTTAATCGTGAGAGGTGTCGGTGATCATCGTCCCAACTAGATGACGAGATCCGGCACCGGTCTGCACGGCGGCTAGCGGGGTTTTCCCTTTACCAGGTATCTCCCACCATTGGGGACTGCCTTAGGGCAAGCTCTGAGCTCCTGCCATGTGCAGTAGTGTGTGTGTGTGTGTGTGTGTGTGTGTGTGTGTAAGAAAGGGTTGAGAATAGTACAAGGAAGAGAAAGGAATTAGATTGCACGCGGTCCATGGCCCGTTTGTTACTGCTTCGGCATTCGTTTGGTGTTGATCGGAGAAACCATGGGAAACTACCGATCAGATCAGGCTGCTACCAGCTGCTTGAATTCTTCTCCTCACTGTTCAACATAGCAGACGAGAAAAGTGGTCGAAAATTCTGTCACTGACGGGACTCGAACTCTAGAACTTCTCGGCCAGAGGCACTGCAGTGACAGTTGAGCCATCTTTGTCGGCAAAGAGGTGTTGATTCTGGGAGCCCCAAGGCGTAAGGGTTACAATAGTCAGGAGTCTGAAATAAATGTTAGAAACTTCGAAGGCATACAGAGGGCCGTCCGTAAATTACGAAACGCAGGTTTGGAATATTTTGAATACCCCTTCCCCCTTGTAACGCACACAACACGCTCTTCAACCCCCCTAAATAATTATGTAACGCTTGCGACATCTCCGTCCCTTGTAAATGCAAAAAGGAAAATAAATTATAACACAGTAAAACAAATTGTCTTTATTTTATTTGTGTTGTATATTAAATTTATGAATGTTAAAAGTCGGAATTAGTTGGCGATGCTGGTCGCAACGAACAATAGGATTTGGGGGCACGTTTTGAGCGAAGGAAGGACATGTAAACGAGAAAATTCCTTATCAAACGTCGTGCTCGCACCGTAATGGATGACGCTTGGGCGCCGATTTAAATGGATTCTAGAATATCAATTTTCAACGTTTTCTTCGTAACCTTAAGCAAGTGATAAAAAGTATTTCCTTTTACTGCAACAACATAGAATAAGTTTAATTTATTAATGTTTTTAAAACACACTACAACATTAAAATATTAGTTTAAGACTCAAAATAATACTATTTCTGCAAATGTTGAAAAATGTATAAAAATAAATATCAATGTTACATAACTCTAAACAAATATCTCCCACCCCTATGTAACGCTGCCTCCCCCTCCCCCTTTAGCGATGTGTAATTTATGGACGACCCCCCCCCCCAAGGGCGGTCCAGAATAATAACTTATTACCGATTACCATGAGGTAGGAAAATTACCTAACACATTTGACATTTGCCCCTGATACATAGGCAACCCACAATGCAGTGGTGTTTGGTGAGAAACAAAATTCCATTGACTGCATCAGAACGTGCTCTGTCTTGCTCTAACTTATTAAAAGATATCTCTATTTGAGTGTGTCTTGTCACAGTTTTCATTTTCGTCACTTGTATAGTGTGAGTTACATAGCTTTAAAAGGCCCATCACTTTTACTTTGTCATATACTCGTGAATTTATGGAGTAATATATGCAGTATAAAGAAAGTTACGTACAGCTGCGGAAAATCGATTTCGAGATTTCAACAGAAATACGTTTCGGGTTTCTCTGTCACAGAAAATGTGTTTGTTTTTGGAAAAGTCTGTTTGTCTGTCTGTCTGTAAACAACACTAGAGACTAAATATTTCGAAGGATTTTTTTCCATTGCGAGTATTTTACGCTCGGTCTTGTTTGGATCAAACTCTACGTTTTTGAAAAACATTCTTTCAATTTTGAAGTGCTTTACATGAAGCTCCTGAAGCATTTCAAAATTTTCTCAGAAGTAGCCCCTATTTGTTTTTGTTTTTTAATTATCTTGCAGGAATAAAGTGAAAGACACTTAAAAATATTGTAAAGGTTATATTTTCACTGTTAACTCTGAAATATCAGAAACTACAAATATAATTCTTCGTCTACAATATTCTTAAAGTCAAAAATTAATTTAGGGGACCGAAAATTGAGAAAATGTGGTAAAATGTTCTTTACACGCTAATAGATGGCAGCTGAGAAAAGGGTGGGGCCAAACCGGAAAAATAGACCAGAGGCAATAGGCCCGCAAAATTTATAAAATGTCACTTATACCGTTCTGGTTTTCACTCATTCATATAAGGATGAAAGTTGGACTGTAAACATTCCGAGCACACAGTGTCGTCAAACGAAAGCTGCAAAATAAAGTCGACTCCTGTTATAGTGAACTTCTGGGGACTAACATTTGTGGTTCACTATGTCAGAGGTTCACTATATCCGATGATGTCAAAATTATATAGAATTTCTTCACAATGATTGATTTTATTAATATAGAGATACAGCAAACAACATAAACAGCGCAAACTGAAAATTTCAATATCTTTATTTGCCCTTAAAAAATAAATTACTGACAACTGTTCACGTCTTACATTTTTCATTAGTGATTTCTTTATACCCGTCCGCTGTCACTTAGTACCGTGATGCAGCCTTGCCACCCTTCAATGCCTCTTCAACAGGACTCCGTTCCACTCTCCGATGGCCGTTTTACTCGCCTACACGAGATCCTTTCGGTAGCGGCACGGCGCAAGCGGCTAATGAAACTGATATAAATATATTTAATAAAATTCAGTGCAATTACCTATGTCTTCTTTGTAATTAAGTATTATTGTTGTTATTATTATTATTAATGTTATCATTATTAACATTATTATTGTAATTATTATTAATGTTATTATTATTATTATTACTATTATGTGCAGTGCAGTGACGTGCAACTGAGAGAAACGAGTGAGTAAGAAAGACATTACAGCTCGCTGTATCGCAGTGCGGTGAAGTGTGGTGAAGTGGAGTTCTATGAAAGATTGCACGGTGAAATGTTCATGTGATTTTGTAACGTTTGTAGAGTTTGTATAGTTGTTAAGTTCTGTAATGTTAAGTCAGTGTATTCTGCCACCAAGTTCTTACACTTAATTGCAGAATTATTAATAAAATCTAATGTAATCTGATCGCTTTCTCGCGCGGCGCAGGAACACAGTCGCACGTTCCCCGTCACCTGCGTAGAACACGACGCGCTCTATCTGCGCGGAACATAACATGAAGCTGAACAAAGCAATCGCGAGTCGCTGTCGCCAGTTGTAGCCAACGCAGAACACGGCCTTCCTTTCCGCAGTGAAATTGAGTGGCATAAGGTCTTCAGTCCCCGCCAGTTGTAGCCAA
>BOPP01000105.1:4404764-4433763 GCA_017312745.1 Gryllus bimaculatus
AATTTGTGGCACTGAGGCTATATATTCTTTTCCAGGGGGAATTCATTTACAGAATGTATTTCACACGTCCACTGCAGCCGCTATTCCACTTCAGGTTCACTTTAACCGAATGTTCTTATGCTTATTTGTAGCTTATTTGCGGGCAGAAGAAATATACCGACATCTGGGAATGGAACAATTTAAGCGCATTGGCATCTGAACAAAGAAAGAACTAACCTTAGAATTTTGGCGGAAAGTACAAAGAATTTTAAAATAATGAGCTTAAGGGATGGCACACTTCCAAAGCTATTAACACATACGCCTTGCCCATCTTAATCTTAGGTTACTCAGCTGGAGTCTTGTCGTGGAGTATCACGGACACAGATAACATTCAACAAAGAGTGAGAGTACTACCCTAGACAATCTTAGAACTTCAGTTGAACGTGTGATCCTCCCAAGACGGGAGAGGCTTCTCTGACATCAACAACAGTATTTGCAAGCACTTTGACAGTCTCAGGAAATTCTTCCACATGTACAGCACATACGTTCACAACACTACATTTACACATGTAAATATACATATACATGGAAATTTATATAATTGGGAACCGCTTTACCATCTTCATGCTTGGCTACTGCTGGCAACATAACTGCAAGTTATGTCCATGGACTCAATTTGTCAATGGGTACGATTACAGTTAGCTAACTTGTAAATGACTGCATGACTATCTATTGAAATGCCTGCGTCCTACATGACGTTCATTTGTTTCCCGGGCAGTCAAACTGGACCCTTTTTACGATAACTCCTTTAAACACATATACACTCGTTTACAAACAATACGTACACGTACTGAATCGCGAACATTACTCAACCCTTCCTTGGTTAGAGAAAGTAAGCGCGTAAGCGTATTGCGACTGCGCCGGAAGGAGCTAAAACGATAGAATTTCGGTAAACACCTTCGTCTCCGGAAGCACGCAGGACCGCTGCTAAGCGCTGTCTCTTACAATAATCTTCTCTACTTAGTTTGTATAAAGTGCACTGCACTTTTGAGACATACTTCGCAGGCAGCTGCTCCTCCACAGGCGAGCCAAATCCTTCACTTAGGTGGAGAATTGAGGGAGAAGGGCCTATAAGGGAGGGGAAGCACTAAACTCCGTCTAACTTCTACTTCTGCAATTGCTCTATTAATTGTTTTGTATGCGAATCTAGCATTGCATGCGAATTTCACATTAAAAGGTGACTGTTTTGTATGTTTATGTGAATAAGCTATTAATTAATTTGAATAAGAATAAGTAATGGGTCACATTCATGTGAAAATTGGTATTTGCATACTTATGTAAGAACGCAAAAGTGCGAAGTCGAACGTAACGTTCATTCATTCTCTAGCATTACTTACAGTTTTGTTTTCTCCATATTCACTTGAAATTCTTCAAGTTCAATAAGTTCCGAGGTAATACTGGTCGTAGGTATTCGCAAATTTATTTTTTAAAGTACGATAATGATTCGACTGTAAATTGAAATCAAACTGCAACGCGATTTACGTCGTAATTTAATCGACCACTTACAGATGTCAACATCAGTGTTGCCAACGTCGTGAAAGAAAATTATGGCGTATTAAACAAAAAATGTCTTTGGTTTCTGGTATTTAATCAACGCCACCTACGTAGTTCGATTTTGGCGTTGGTTTAATTCTTGACATTACCATTAAGATCGCAGCTTCAAAACACGAAAAAACACGTTTTTGGAAACTTCGTTAAATATTCTAACGGGATACGAAAACAAATTGAATAACGGAATACGAAAAAAAAGCACGTCCGCACATTCAAAAGCTTTACTGAAATACTGTATAGTGATGAATACAATTGTTTCCAAAAGCATCAGCCAATGGCACTCAAGAGATAGCTTTTATTCACTCGTTAAAACGTCTTCTCTGCTCTTATAACATTTTCTTTCGCGATTATAATCCTATTTTAATTTCTTATACCACGTTCCTAATTCTTATCTGCGTGGCGTGTTCGCATGGGCACGCTGTTCGAATCTGTAGATAGTTCGAATTTTCACCTTAAAATGTTGCAGTAATGCAATTAGAACTTCATGTTGTTTTCCATAACATCTTAAAAGGCGTGCCACGTGCATTTCAACATTTTGAAAAAAAAAATTTTGAAAAGTATTAACTGGAGTAATGAACATTAAAAAAATCAGGTAGATAATATATATTGGGATTGTCGCATTAAGCAGACGGCGATTCAGAATTCCCGGGCTAAGTTTCTGTGGTTTTGATTGGCTAAATGGATGTCAAGTTATGCGCAGGTTATGCTGGGACCAAGTACGACGCGCTCCTCATGCGTGACGGACTGTTTACAAGACAAAATTGGTGCAAATTCGAATCGCATCTATGGATTCTGTCCCAGGAGGAAAGGCACGTATTCACTTTTTAATGAATAGAACATCTACTTCGCTTGACAGTTTCCTCGCTAATGCATTTCCATTAATATATGGTTTACTAAATAAATCCCTGGAGATTTGTGGGACGTGCTGTCACACAAGAATATTTTTTAAATGCTTTGTATTGCTTTATATATAATACGTAATGTAATGTAAGGGAGTATATTGAAATATGTGATTTTCATCGTCTCTTGAAAATCCTTCCTTGCAACCCAAAGCTCATGCATGACGTTCATAGACTGGAGATAAAGGAGTAAAGAAATGAAAATTGGTAATTCATCTTATATGAAAAGCGAATAGAAAAAACATTTGCCTGAAAGATATGGGAAAATATGAAACATTATTTGGTCATTATTTGTTGTAAATTATGTCTTTATTATATTGTTATATTGGCATATATTTATACATTTTCCACTTTTTTTGTACAGATAAAGGAAGAGCCTCATAGTGATCCAGAAGATGAGGCAATGGTAAGTTCATTGAAATGGAAATTGGATTTGAAAAATTCTTGCCCAATTGTTAACAATAGTTTTGGTTATTTTTGGTTTTGGTTATATTATCCTTTGCTGACATTTCATCTAGTCATGCTTGATCTCTTATGAACTGTAACAAATCCATAACAAACACTGTCAAATTTGTTAGCCAGAAATTAGTGTTACCAAATTTAGATTAACACTGGATGTCTTTAATTTGATATACATTTCAATAACTTACCTGCTAAATTAATTATCACTCTTTTTATATGCACAATGAAATTTTATTTCACAAATTAGTCAATGTCAGAAACACAATTCTTACAGATCTGAAGAGATCCAGCACACCTGAATGAAACTTCAGCAAATAATTTTGATAAATTAAAAATGTTTTGAAAGTTGAGACTTGTAATTGATCCACAACGACATACCTTATTAATATATTAATACACTAACATTGGATCAATTAGCAAAACCATAAAAAAAAAAAAACAGTTTTTATAATATACACTCTAAAAAAGCATCACCACTATCATCTTCCTTTATGGATTACTCGTTTCCTGTTCTAGTTCCAAATTTTCCTATTCCTGTTCCAAATTTTTCTCAGTCTTCTAATGTTTCTCTTTCCCTTGATTTAGATTTTAGAGTTTGCATTGGAAGTCTGCCTTTAAAAATTTGCTTTTACTTGAATAAATTCCTGAGGTTACCATATTCTTCCAACTTTCCAGTGCTTTACAGCACTTTTCATCACTTGTACTAGAAGACTTGGATACCAATCTCTCCTAATATTGTACTACCTCTTGAAGTATGATATAATTTACATGAAAATTAATGATGGTACACAAGTAAAAAGCAACCATTAAATCGTCACTGCCGGTACACTGTATACAGATATATTTAAAAAATCTCCTTAATAATGCACTAACATAAGGTCCACAGTTACAATAATTTATATGCTGACGAAGGGAAAGAAATAACACTAAATTAACTGATGATCAAAAATATTGAATAGTTGGGTGACAAACCAACAAATAAGAACTCAAAAAAGCAACAAATACATATAACCTTATCAGTGGGTATTTAGTGGGGAGCAAGAGGAGCGCCTGAGGTCTCCATTTTATGGGTGACACCAATTAGAAAATTTTGTTTGGAATAATATAATTAAATATTTAAAAGTTATATTTCAATTTTAAAATATATCAATATATTATAAATAAATGTCATGTACAAATATACTTTTATTTTTAATAAATAATGTTTAAACTATTCAGTAATAGTCTGAATTCTAACTATTCAGTACCTATTTTTATATTAAATATATAGGGGGAGAGTAATGCCATTAGTATTTCCCTGGGTGACACCAACTTTAAGAGATTGCTGAATTGCTCATTTTTTGCTATGTTGCTCTTGCCTGTCAAAGAACTGATATTTTGGCATTATGATTGTGGATGTCTAGTCTAATACAACTACCATTTCTAAGGTCCTCAAATCACATTTTTTGTTTGTTTTGATTTGCTATTTTAAGATCATTGACTGCTATTCAAAGAAAATTACACATTTTAAAGGAAGCATGAATGGGCAAACTATCATTTAATTTCAAATTTTTAACTTAAATGCTATGTAGTTCCTGTGTATAATTGTTTAAATATGACATTGTTGTGTATATATATACTTATATATATAAATGCTTATATTTATTAAAATTTTTAAATATAATATTGTAATAACTTGTTTAATTTTCTATAACATTATGTATTAAACTTGTAAAATTTCAAGAAAAATTATGGAACTCTTAATTTTTGAACTTGTGCTTTATTTCAGAGGGATGTGCAAATGTCAAGAAATCAAGAGGAGCCAGATTCAGATGAGGTTGTATGTAATGGTTTTTATATGGTAATTTAGATCTAAAGAAATAAGGCAATCAATTTTTTTCAGACTTACAGAATTTTTGTGTATGTAGTGTTTTCTTGATGTAGGATAGTGATTAACAGTTCCATACCCATGAAGAGGAGGCTGTTAATAAGTTCACGTTTGGTGCCATGAATGCACTGGTGAAACTCAATACATTTCACTACAAATTGTCAACATGATACTTGCCTGAAAAACATTTTCCATGATTTCTGTTTTCAGGTTTTATCAGGAGCTTGATTCATGGTTTTTTGGGTCATCCAGAAATGACATAATGTTAACGAAGTGGGGAGGGGTTTTGAAGTGCCTTTATGCTGCTTTACATAGAGGAAGGTGGTCACAGTTTGGTGTTACGTAATGCTGATATTTATTTTTAAAATTCAACATTTGCTAAAATAATTATTTTTATTCACTAATCCTGAAACATTAATATACAAATTAAATTTAAAAAACATAATACTAAATTAAAAAGGTATGATATATTATAATAAATGGAAATATATTTTCATCAATGATATATTGATTGAGTCAGTTAGGTTATGAAGAAAATATTTGAAACTGATCTTTAGTACATGCTAAAATCCAATTAAATTGGCACAGCAGACTCAATGCATCATCAGTGACGGCACTTGCGTGTTGTCATAAATTTTCTCACTTACACATCCTTCCTTTATTCGTAAATGGTCCCCAATTCAAATTATTAGATGATGTCTGTATTGCCCACTAATTCTGACCTCAATTATCATAAATTTTAATATATTACACAAATAAAATTAATCCAACTTTGCTACTAATCTATAATGTATTTTCTTCTACTACTCTCTTTGCTACTACTCTTTAAATTATTTGAAAATAGAGGTGGAGGGGGGAAGTCATGTTGCAATTATTTTTTTGGGGGGGGAGGTTACAGGGGGAGAGAGGTTTTTTGAAAAATCCAAATTTGCGTTACATACCTTATGGATGGCCTCTTTGGTGATTTTGATTTGACACTTGGTTTCCTTTTCAGGATGTGCTACTACCACCTGCTGATGTCCTTGTGCCTAAAATTGAATTTTTTGAAGAGGTGAGAAAGGATGTTTTGTTGCATTATTGTGGAAAGAAGCCGATCCGGTGGCCGAGATCGCTAAGGCAGTAGTGCCGTAGCGATCTCTCTTGTACCGAAAGATCGCGGGTTCGAGTCCCGCCTCGGGCATGGTTGTTGTATTGTGTTCGTCCTTTCACCCCCTATCATTCATCATCCTCCATCTCTCATTATCACCTTTCTGAATAACATTCAGAATTGTACCTCGAGGATTTATCCTCACCTCAAGGTGATACCTTCGACAGTCGACCATGAACAGTAAAAAGTGAAGTGGAACGACTCAAGTGGTCCAATGTGGCCAATCAAGTTAATAATAATAATTGTGGAAAGAGAACTCCATCTACATGAAATACTGCCCATTTTACCCACATATGTTTATTTCCCATATTTGTACCTGAGCACTGATGGCACCTTCATGCTTAGGATTTATTCCAGTTTTATTTGTGCAGGTATTCACAATTGTTGGGGTTGCGTAGGAAACTGTTACAAATAGAGTCGCTTTTAGAGGAGTTGACATAAATAGGCAAATAAAAGTTTGCCACCCTTCAAAATAAAATCTCTCCCGAGTTTGTAGAAACTTAAAGAAATTTTAAAATGTTTGGTAATATAATAAGTGTTTCTACAATTTCTCAAAATTTGCAGTTGTTGGTAGTGCCAGCTTTGCCCAGCACCTTTGATCTCCCCTTACAATTTGATCACTTCCATGGAGTTATTAACAGAGAAGAAATAAAGGATTAGATTTGCTGTAGAATAATAATAAAGTATGTCACTTTTGTTCATGGAGAACTATTGATAATATTGCATTATATTTTATTGTAAGTAATACACAAAAAATAAGACAAATTATTTTTAAAAATTAATAAAAATCTAATAAGTAGTTTCATTGGTTAGTATCACTGCATTATTGTGAGGGAAAAAAACCCAACAAAAACAAAAAGAAAAGAAACTTAATATCTGTTACTTTCTATTTTATCAAAGCAGTTTAGGAAATACTATGAATTTAAACAATGGCCTCGATACAGATTCTCTTTATCCCATGAATGACTATTACCTGAAAATATCCCAAGAAACTGTACTCAGAATGTAAAATATCTGCCCTCATACAGGGACAATGTCCTAAGATGAGCTAATGCACTCAAGAGAACCAGGAAGCCTCAGGTTTTATTTATTCCTGCTTCACCCATGGGTTTGTAATCACAAATGTTTGCATTTATGGATAGGACGCAAATGATGGGGTGATGTGTGGGATCGTCATTCCTCGAGAGTTTAATGACCTTCATTGAAGAAGTATTAATTTTCTTTCCCAGCAAGGGACCCAATTAATTTATATCATGTCTTGTGTATGATTTTTGCACTTTGAAAGGTTTTAATATAGGAAAAATAGTAGGTGGGGATAAGAACCTTTTTCAAGAGTATTCTCAGCTCTGTTGACTGAACTGCACAAATAAAAATAACGCTTCACTCGTCAGCTTGTCAATCCCCTCCTTTGAAAAATATTGCCAATTCGCACCCTGTGTGAGAGAAGGGCACACAAGTCTTGAGCATGTTTAGCCTCTATAAAGTAACCTCATGGATAGAATCCAGATGTTTATGACATTTAATTGTTTTCTATTTTGCTTCAAATGAGTTCATTTTAAGTTATTTTAATTGTCATTCCATTTCAATTATCTTCATCTTTCACGCCTAGTGTATCATACTTTAATTCTTATATTAAATAATATTTCATAATATAAAGTCATATTTTGGCCTGTTTTGGCCAATATTTCTGACATTTTCACATATTAAGGTCATATTGTATGTCTATTTGAAACCACTTGTGTTTTATTTGGCTCGCATATAACATACTAATGAGTTTTTAGTAACAATTCACTGAATTGCCACCTACATCGGAGATAGGCCGATGACATCTCTAGTTATTGTAATATTGGTAGCACTTAATTTTCTGAGTTTTTTGTCACATTGACAATACATTATAAATACTGTAGAAAAATATTTTGTTAATTAATTTCTTTGTTGTCATATTTTGTGATCATATTTTCATCATTTTTAGCATCATAAAGATCTGGACTCTACTCCTGTCAAAATTTATCCATTTAGTGAAAAATTCATAATGAGGAAAATTATCAAGATAAGTCATTAAAATTCCCTAGTGTCTAGAGGACCCTGCTTGCCTATTTAAAGTTGCATGAATGTAGAACCAAAATATATATATATATATATATATATATATATATATTTTTTTTTTTTTTTTTTGAAATTTCATAGCAGTAAAGAAATTGAATTGATTTTTTAATAGGAGGTGACTGAAGAGAGTGGTTTGAACCAAAGTCATTCTGGACAGGAGCAGATAGGTGCAAGCCCAAAGCTGGAGTGCAATGGGCACTTTCTTGCCGAAGTCTCTGGAAAAGGTAAGGATGTGCTCTGAATTGAAAATTGTTCTTCCATGTGGCCAACTCTTGTCTTCGCTACAAAATACAATATGATATACAATTACAAATTATGATTTTATATCGGTTTAAAATTATGAAAAAAGGTTATTCTTAATAATTTAGACAGCAGTCTGCTTTTACTTGTATTATGAGTGTTTCATAATATTATGTTGTAATAATTCAACTTCTAAAAGCTCAAAAAGATAATACAGTCATGAAATGATGTAAAAAGTTGAGATCAGTGCCGCAGCTAAACAATTTTGGGCCTGGGCCAATGCTAAAATTTAGCCCCCCCCCCCTCCCCCCTGAAAAAATTAAAGAGGTGGAAGTTCTTTCAAGATACTATGAGTTATTTTATTCCAACAAATAATAAAAATAACATCATGAAAGCTAGAAAAAATTGTGGAAAATATGTTTTAAATAATAGTTTTGAGTAAAAGTATTTAGTGATCAAATAACTCAATTTCCATGGTGATCTTAAATCCCCCCCCCCCAAAAAATTGTGTTTACCTAGCGTTTAATAAACACTTGTTAAACACATGAAATAATAATACGAATTTCAGCGGAACCTATTTTAATGTTTACATCATTTGATTCATTTCATAGGTTCCTACTTTATAAGTAATTATTATAAAGAAATATTTAAGGTAAATTAATTTAAATTTCATGAAATATCAGACTACTGTACCGTGACTTCTACATGGGTTCTAATTTCGTTTTCAATTTTCTACTAATTTTTTCCCATCAGTCCCATCATTGGGCCCTTTGACTTGTGGGGCTTCAAGCAATTGCGCGGTCTGCCCATGCCTAGCGCTGGTACTGGTTAAGATTAATTAAATAATCAGGTAGCTCATTGCCCACAAAATTGTTCAGCTCATCACTTTATCGTATGTATAGAATACTTGGACTTTGCTTGTGATTAGGTTGCCTTTTAGCTATTTTGGCACCTTGTGCAACCTGCAACAACCAACATCGCTTTTATTCTTGTCTTTGTATCACTATAGAGAGACTACTACAAGAAGGAACTGCTTTGACAGCTATTCCTCGGCCATTGCTGGCAATATAATTGCAAGTTACGTCCATGCACTCATTTTGTCAGAGCATTCATTCATTTAGAGTTAGCTCATTTGTAAATGGCTTCATCAGTATCTCTTACAGTGTCATTGACCTACATGATGCTGATTTGTTTCCCAACCTGTCAAAGTGGTCCCTTCTTATAGTAACTTGTCTATTCTATGGGACCTTCCCCCTCCTCAGCTATCAGAGGTGGCCCATCTCCTTTAACCTGTAGTGGGAAGTATTGCCAAGGCAAACCATATTCTTCAGGCCGTACAACGGAAGCTAAGATGCAACTTATGAAAAATATAACTTCTGGATGGGGACATGAAGATATGTTCTCACAGTAGGTGTGTTATGCTGGAACAGTCATGTCAGAACTCCCAAATGAAAGATGTCAAATGATTTATTGCTAATTGCCACAAGTTGGAATTATTTGCCATGAATTATTGTAGAATAACAGGTTACTGTAAATGGTTCAACATAAAATGTATATATTAATTGTGTCATTTAAGTTATGATTTCATTCTCTTTGTATATTTTATTTATTTTTTATATATAAAAATAAATTTAAAAAAAATTATATTACAATATGCCATATGTAAATAAAAAAACTTAATAGTTTAGGAAGGGCAAAAATCTGCCTCCTCCCCTTTCTCCATTGATGTATGTCAGCTTTTCTTCATCATAAATATAATAGGTTTTTTCATAAAATACAGTTATTGATGTAAGTGATGATTTTTTGCCATTTGCAGAGCCAGAAATTGAATGTTATGTGTTTAAATCAGTGCATATGTATATTATTAGTGGTCAGTACATCAATTTATTAAAATCATCAAAAACATAAAATAAAATCAAAATTTAAGAGGTGGGTCTGGAAGCCTCACCCTCAGTAATACATGGGACCAAAACTTTGGTATTCCAGAATTTGTGCAAAGCTTACTTTACAATATATTATGGAGATGTATTTAACTGTTTAACTGTCATGTTAATTTTCACTCAACTCCGGAATGAATAAAACTTTTAATGTTTTTTTTTTTCTTTTTTAGCACCTTCTCCATATCTTTATGCCAGCAGAATCTGTGAAAAAGATGTGGCAGAAAAGATTCAGACAGGGGAGTATATTGTTGTTCGAAAGGAAAGATCAAGAAGCAAGGTTTGGGAGAGGTTTGCTTCTATTTATGATGCCGATAGAAAGAGATATATGGGATATGTTCAGTGTACAATCTGTGGAATTTTACTGACCATGAAGTTGGGTTCAGGGACAACACATCTGTCACGTCATGTATGCAAAAACGATGGATTGTCAGGGGCAATGTCTGTTAATGTTAGTGTTAAAGTCAGCGATGAGTTAACAGAAAGTTGTTTGAAGAAATGTATTGAAATGTGTGTCAGGGACCTTGTGCCATCATCCACAGTGTCAGGAACAGGTTTTAGAAATCTTTGTCAAGAACTAGTGAAAATCGGAGCTGCACATGGAAATGTTAATGTTTTACGTTTGTTACCATCTGCTGATACAATATTAAAGCATGTGTCTAGTTTGGCTGCTCACTTACGTGAAAGCCTCCTACCAGATATTCGTAAGGCAGTACTTGATGGGTTGTGTGTAATGGATATTTGGACAGAAAGAGTGCAGGATACGAACCATGCTATTGTGACTAGCCATTACATTTCAGACGATTGGAAGATTTGCAGACATTTGTTAATTTCCTTTGAATTTCCACATGAAGAAACTTTTGATAACCAATACACTCTTAGAAAATTCCTTCAATTAAAATCGTCTAGCATTGATCTTCCTGCAGAAATTATGAAGAAATTGATGTACGTTACAAGTGATCCATATGATTACTACAGTGAATCATTAGATGCATTTCATTTCAACAATTCTCATATACTTTGTGCAGCCAGCTATATTAGAGCTACTATTCGAAAGACATTCGCTGACAATGAAATTGAATACTTGTGGCCTGAAATCTGGGCATGTGTGCACGCTGGAAAGTTAATTATGCATTACCTAATAAACAATGGACTACAGGAACAGCTGAATGTCATGATTCAACAATCTCTGCCTTCTTGTTGGAATTATTCTTTATTTGTACTGGAAATAGTTTTTAGTAATTATGAAACTATTCATCACATCTTCACTGAGAAGATGGAAATTGCAACTCTACGCCATTGGAATAGACAACTCATGTCTGAAATTGTTCCTTTTCTTATGAAATTTAAGGAAGTAATCATTGAGCTTCAAAATCATACTTATCCTACATTACATCTTGTCTTGGTACATTATTTTGAACTCAAAAATTTGTGTACTCCATCTGCCTCAGATCATCCGGTAAGTATAACTAGCCATAATATGTCTGAAAAATTGAAGGTTCCATCATGCCACAGGGCAACCACATTCTGAAAAACGTAGAAAACCAGGAAAAAACAGAATATCATTGCTCTGAAAAAGACAGGAAAAAATCAAGGAATTGTAGAAGAATCAAGTCAGGTAAAATATTTGGGAGGATTATATAAATAGATATTATATTTTAGAAACATTAGTACTGCATTACAACAACAAACATTTTTTGTTTTTGCTCAGTTTATTTTCAGTGAGAAAATATTGTTAATTTGTACTTTGTTATGGTGAAATTAGAGAGTTAACAATTAGTATTAGGGTAGCTTTTATATATTCGTTAAGTAGTGTGAAATTACATATTTTATCAGGAAAAAAATTTCAAAAATGCACTGGTAACAATCAGGGAAATTTGTTCCTGGAAATGAGTGGCAACCATGTGCTATGATGTTTATCATTTAGTCTGGTCTTCATTAACTGAGGGATCGACAGCTAAAGACCACCCCACTTGCTAAATGTTAATAGAAACTGTGTAGGTTTGACATTTGAATATAGTAAATAAATGGGATTTTCAAATTTTAGTAGTATTGCAGAGTCAAAATAAGACTTGAAAATTACAATTTTTTACATTTCCCTTTATGTAGTGTAGAGAAAGTTATGTTACTCTGCAAAAAAACAATTTTCACAGAATTTCAATCATGATTTTTAACTGAGGTACACATTTTAGGAGGAAAAATTATTGTCAATTAGTTCAAAAAATTAGTAATAGCCATATCAGAATTACCATTACAATTACCATAACATTTTGAGTATTTTTTTATTTTGGTGAGAATACAGAATTTGAACTTGGTGTAGGTTTTTATCATTCTCAAAGAGAAGAATTTTTGATTAATAACTGCATAGAATGCCTGATGTTATTGACACCTTATTTCTCAATTAATTTTTTGTATGTTGAATACAAAACAGGTATTATAAATCATTTAAATATTTTTCTTCAGTAATAAAAAAACATGAGTCCACAATTGTTTGTACTAATTTAAACCAATTTTATTAAAAAATTAGATAGACAAACAAAAAGTTAGTTAGATAAACAAACAAACGTACAACCTTCTTCAGTGTTCATACATTTATTTATTAACTTGGTAACTTGAAATGCTTTTTTAGTTTTTATTTAAAAAAAAGAAAAATGGCACTCTTTTGTGGCCAAAATCAGAAAACATGGAAAACAATTAAGTTTTGAATGCCCATACCACTGGTCACTCAAATGTGGACCAATATTTTGCTTTTCCGGGTATTAATGAAAAGCATAATTTTGATTTAGGAGATAATATCAAATTGCCAGAATACACATGTTTTGATTTTCAGGAAACTGTTAAAATGAAACTGGAAATTCTGGGAAGCCTACTTAAATATAAAATAGTCAAGGAGCATTATATTGCTACATTTCTTTGTCCACATACACGACTTCTAAAACAGCTCGATGCTACGACAAAGGGGCAAGTACATCAACATGTTCGAAATATGTGCACTGTTATTAGTGGTAAGTAATTTTAGAAAATACTAAAGAGCTTAACGTATTTGATGTGAATTGTCTGTGAACCAAAACATCAATCATTTGAGAATAAATCATGAAATGTGAATAAAGAAAATTGTGGTTGAATCTGAACAATTAGTAATTTTGGAAAATGACCAGATTTAATCAGATTATATACTTCATAATGAATTTTGCTTTTTTCAGGAATCTAATTTCTATTTATTTAAGAGAGAAAAAAATAATTCAATATTCAATCGTTACTGTGTATTGCTTTTCCAATGTAAAATAGTGTGATGTTCATTTTTTTTGTACATTTAAAAGGGGGAAAACTTTAATTTCAGAATCAAATTTAAGACTATTTTACAAAGTGAAACAATGAAAAGCATGTTATGTAGAGACACAAGCATGGCATATTTCAAAATTTTGAGAGTACAGCATACTGTGCAATGTTCAAAAATGGGGAAACTATGACTAATAAATTTATTACATCAGATGATGTAGATGACAGTGTATTACTAATGGAGTAATTTTCTTATTACTAAGCTGAGGATTTTTGCTTATTTGCTTATTTTTTCCTTTAATGGAAAATGCAATATTTTACATTACTTATTTATTTTGAAGAATTAGGAGTAGTATTGTATGTAAATTTTATAGTGTCTATAAATGTCTACTTCACTAATAAATGCCTATTTTGTATTTAAATTCATAAATGTAGCCCATTCTCGTATTTATTGATCAAAACGCAATTATCCTTAATCAAAAAGTGAAGAAAGTGTGAGATTTTTTTGGGTTATATGCATATTATAAAAAAAGATCTCAAAAAACACTTCAAATTTTTTCTTCAGTTTTTTTCTACAGAGAGAGCAAGAGACATTTAAAAGAATGGCACAGGTCCCACTTTTGCTGAAATCTGAATTTTTGAATATTGCAATATTTTTAGATATAAAGCGAGAAAGTATGAGCTGATGTAACAACACTAGTTACAACGTTTGTGTTATGCTCAGCAGTTAAAACAGAGCAAACAATGTTTCCAGTTATGTTTAAATTAAATGTGAGGAAAAAGATCATTAACATTATACTTTATTGTTTTGTTTAATGTGGCCCATGACATTTGGTCATTGTTACGTCTCCTGCCTTATAAAATGAATCTTCTTAACAGTGGTAAGCATGCCATGAACCCTGTTGAGAAGGACATTTGCGAATTTATTTAAAAGATTAATTTTATAAGACGGGGAATAACAATGTCCTAATGCAGTGGGCCACTTAAGAAGAAACAAAGTATAACGTGCAGCATTTGAATATCAGCTTGAATTTAATGAAAAGTAAAAAGATAGCTATTGTGATTCAGCCATTTCTGTCTGAAATTCCCAACAATGATAGAAAGGATATCTATGAGGATTTGTCAGAACAATGATGAAAGCAAACATTTCATGAAGGTAACTATATTGTTTGCTTCATAAACTATCTTTACAAGTATATAAATAAGGATAATAAAAAATGTAGTGCCTTAAATACCTATTTTACATTCTTAAATGTCTATTTTGCCTACCTATTTTCACAGATTTTTGTGTCTATAAATCTTCAACTTACTTATTAAATTGAATCAAAGTTTTACATCTGTTGATGAGTTGAATAAAGAGAGACTTAAAAAATTTGCCAAAAGATGTACAGAAAAGAGCATTGTTTCAATTTTAAAGTATTTTTAAAACATTTTTTACTACTTTTTTTTTATTGTCAGTTTTAGGGACTGGACTGACTATTATCAAAATTTTTGAAAGCCATTTATAATCTTGAATGTATTCTCGAATAGAATTTTGAAAATAAAACAGAAATTGACAGAAATCTGCTGTTAACTTCTGAAACAACAAATTTATAAATCAGCTTCTCTTCAAATTTATAAATATTCTTCTCTCTTTTGGCGTTTTCATGTTCCAATTTTTTAAAAAGTTTTTTAATTTGTTGTTTCTTCAATTTATGAAATACCGATCTTTGAAATTATTCCTATTGTAGGTGCCACTCAAAATGCTTCTTATCCGCAACCTGCGAAAAAAAGTCGTTTTGGATCATGGAACCAATATGAAGAGGATGATGGAACTTCTTTGGATGAAGTTCATTTGTATCTGGCTACTGGAAAGCAAGAAAGTGAAGACCCAAGTGACTTGTTGTCATGGTGGCTAGAAAAAGCAAAGACATTCCCAAAGCTTTCACAAATTGCTCGAAAAGTTCTTTGTATACCTGCTACATGTTCTCCATATGGACAGTTCTCCAATTTCAATGCAATGCTTGCTGTGAAAGACAAGTGTTTCGCCTATGACCAACTGAATGATTTGCTTTTCATCCGTAATAAAATAATGGTAAGTATTGAGAACCAGAGTTCTTCATTGAGTTGTACTAAGGGATGTTCTACACCTCCAAAACATGGAAATATCAGAGTGTGATGGGTCTGGACAAAGTCTGGGAATTTTACTACAGTACCTTGAAAAATGGTTTAATTCATGATAAAATTGTATTTTAAAAGTTTTATGATTATAAATAATCATATTAACAATTTTAGAATTTTGAATTGTCTTTATGTTAGAAATTATTGGCATAAAAAATTCAAGGTACCATATTTATCCGGACATGAGAGACATATTTTTTCCTCTCCAGTTATTGCCTTCTAAAAATTGATTATTCCTATTTTCATGCACAAAGAAAATGTGTACTAATACAGTTTGAGATTTTGCTCTGTAGGCTCAAACCCCGAAAAGTTCCAAAAAGTTTATTTTGTGGATATGTGATGTAGAAACAATTGATGTTCCAGGGAACACTGTTGACACTTGATTACTCAGATTTTTCTTTTATTTTGGGATGCCTAAAAAGAACACAAATATAGCTTGAAGTCACAGACTTCCGCGGCCGGAGTCATGTAAATCACCGCCCATTGATACACGCGAGCCCTTATCACTCCAGCACAGACCAGTCCTGAAGAAGACCATGATAAGATAGTCAAAATATCGTCGACACAACATTTGACGCGGCGTCACCCGAACAGACCAGATCATTTACAATTATAGCTTGTTTTTATAAAAAATGAATGGGTTTTGCTGGGAACAGATCCTGCCTTAAGATTAGCATCATAATATATTTTGAATTTTGTAAATTTAAGAAAATACAAGAAAAAATGCAAACATTCATATATATTTCCCTGAAATATTTTTGTAAGGAATTTTGCCTAATGCTTTTAGTTGTTAGAAGTGGTTATTATATTGTGCTAAAGCTTTTGCTGATATACCAGTTTGTTGTTCATTTAGATCTTGAAGAAACATTAATAAATATGGTTTATTTGTGTAATTCTGTGGCTACTTCTTTTGGTTTCGGTTGCTTCCTATCAGTACTCTGGAATACAAATTATCTGTAAAATCAATATGTTTTTATTAATTTATGAATTTTTATCATTATTAACTCATTAATTTATGGTCAGGCTCATCTTTCTGCATATTAGTCTGGTGACCCTCAATTTCTTAGGCATTATTTATCTCCTTTCGCACTAGTTTTCTTATTCTATTCAAACTCCCAATGATGCTAGTAGCAAGTTGCTAGTGTTCAGTCAGCATCCTAGAGGATAAGAAACAATCACAATGACAATAATTATACCTTTGTTCAAAGATAAATTCAGTCAACTTGGTAAATCTCTCAGATATTATTAGATTTACAACCATCTTTACACTCAGAACAAAATGCTTTTATTATATATTTTTTCTTAGTCAACATGCATCCAATATTTCTATCCACAGTAAATTCAGGGCATGTCCCAATTTTTTTATTTCTTAAACTGGATAAATGTACATTTACATTTCAATGGAAAGAACTTCAGCTGTAGCCATATACTCTTGCACAAGTGCAAGGGAAACCAAAGTTCCCCCACTCTGCCGGCATGCACCAGAAACAGAAGCATGTTTTTTTTTTCATTTCTTAAATGAAAAGCAAGCTGATTTCAAGTTGGGTTTTCTTTGCTGTCCTTTGCTTGTGTACGACTATCCATTCACAATCTACAAACACAAAATGACGATGTATTAAAAATGACATGTTGGGGCCTTCTAAGTAAACTAAAAAATATACCAAATACTGGTTGGTTATGTAAATAAAATTTAGTGGGATTATTAAACCATAAAAAAAGCCATCAAATCCCAATTCAACAGATTAAAACTCAGCCCATGACAGTACATGGAATATCTCAAATGTGTGAAAATTGGCACATCGGGCGTTCTAGTGTAAAGTGAATCATGTGATACATATTGCAGTTGTATCTACCTGATTCATATGAATTTTTCAATAAATCCTTGAAATCTATAAAGTGAAAGTGCAATTTGTCACTTATCTGTGAAATTTTTAATATTTTGGTCGAGTATGAGATATGGAATTGGTACACCACAGAAGTAATAATGATGAATAAAACAAAGTTTAAGGTATGAACTGAAAATGTAATTTATGTAGAGTATTTATACGATATTATTTTCATTTTATTTTGGGGTTTTCATTTCTAAAAACGAGTCATATTGAAGTAAATGAAACATTCTCTTATAATATATACAATTAATATATTCCGGGATTTTTCTGCCATTACTATCCCTGATTTGCTTATTTTGCCCATCTTTGGTCGTCCTATTTTAGCAACTTAGAATTCTATGCAAAAACATTTATATTTTCAATATTTTTAATTTAATGGAGTGGCTAGCTTTTGTTTTTCTTTAATCTGTGGGCATCAACATACCTACACTTTCTCAGGGTACTATACTAGTCTTCGTGTGCACAAAAACACTGCTTATACGAGTATTCGGGTCGTAAATAATCAAATTATCATTAGGAAATATTTGTTACTACTGTTATTGATAAATTAAACAATTTGCAAATTTTGTTTTAGAATTTCCAGCAACATTAAGTGTCGGCTGTCGTAATTAATTTATTCAATTTTTTTTTTAAATTTCTTTAGTGATCAAAAATATATTTCTCTTATCTTTAATGGCCATCGAATCTCTATAGACAACCCAACATAACAATTCTTTCTTAATTTTAATATTACTTATATCTAAACATAACTTGGCCTTACTATAACATTTTTATTAATGTCTTTCTGCCACTTATTGCCTAAAATTCCTTTTTGAAGAATTTAGAGCGACCTTGGCAATGTCAATGAAGTTAGTGACTGTTCCAGATTTCCCTCTGGAGGTCTTCTTACATCGACACTGAATTTAACTTATAAATTTCTACTTTTAATTTCAACCTAATTATCTAACAAATATTATGGACTTTTCTCCAAAAAATTGCATTTTAACATTAATTCCCTATTCTCTTATTACATGTGGACCACGTGTCCACGTTTCTATCTCCACGAACTGGTTTACGAAATATTTCTACTTATAGCGCTGACAGCCATTGATCCTTCATCTACCATATCTGGCATAGTTCTGACCAAAAATTGTTCGCTTACATTTCCTCTCTGACCTAACCGGTTCACTTGTTTCATTGTTATTCTCGTTCATTGATGTGCTCTTTTTGCACCGCAATTATACACCTCGGGCATCTTTTGTTTTATCTATCAACAATGTCTTATGTTAATTATCTGCTTTATTTTCAGAAAATAATCTCAAATTGTCAAGATTTCTTCTTCCAATTAAAATTTGGTTTTCTGATGCCTTATATTCTCAATCATTGCGCAATTCCTTCTCTACAGTTTCCCAAAATTTCAACCTTTTGTCTTATAATTTGCATCTGATATCTCAATATAAATAAACAGTAATTTAATAGCATCGTAAGCTTTCATAGCCGGAGTCAATATCAGAGAGAGTTTCCAGGCTGGTAGGCCGTGGTCCAGATGGCGTTAAACTGCCAGATGTTTCATCCATGACTGCCATGGACAGCGAGCCACCACTGAAGATGTCCACAGTGTGGCATAGCTCACTCTTTTTTTTCAACGCCCCAATTACTTATTATCATCCCTGTTTCTTTCTCACTTCTGCTTTTCAATGAAATTAAATTTTAAAAAACACCTTGTGTTATTAATAAAAAAATTGAAAACAATAAAAATAAAAATTAACTTGGAGTGTATAGTGTAAAGTAAGTGGTCAATTAAAAAAAACTAATATGATGAAGAGTCCTCAAAAATATTTGTTGTTATTTTATCTATTAACTTTTTCAAATATTTAAAATTGATTATTATAATTGTGTTTCAATGTAGTATTGGTAAAGTGAACTGATTTATTTTTTCTCTCTCCAGGCTAACATCTCGCAGGAGCAAGTTGAGAGCAACGTTGAAGAGAAGAAGTCTCACTAGAAGAGACAATAATTGGTTAATATTTTTTTTATTTTACAACAATTATTGAAAATATAATCTTACTGTTATTGATTTTTTTTCTTGCCTGCAAGAGGTAACATGATTTTCCAGATGCAAAGAAAAGTTGATGGGTCGAAATGACCCAAACACTTTAATTCCTGTTTCCACTCTTATAGAATGAATTCATTTTGCTACTTGTATTTAGTTAGATATTTATGTGTATTTTTTATAATTAATATGTTTACTTAATTTTTCAAATGACTAATTTATTTGCGGCCTATATTTAATGTTTCCAACACAAAATTTGAGTTATTTTGAGACGTTTTTGGTTGATATGTAGAAATTTAAATAGAAGGTATTATAAAATAATTTGTAAGTACACACGGAAACATAATATTTCTTGATATTAAAGTCACTTGAGTAGCAATAAAGAAAGATCATCCCCCCTGAAGATAAATAATTTTTAAAGATTTCTGCACATCGCAATTTGTTAGCATTTGGAAAAGTCAGTTGGGTATATGATGGACAATGCGATGCTACCTGTAGGAATCTAGGAATCTATAAAGGGGTACAATTGAATTGTTTATTTCACAAACCCATCAAATGCCAAATTCCTCATTTCGAGAAAACCGAGAAAAAGTCTCCCAATTTTTCAGATTTCAAAATATTTTTATATATTAACACAGTTGAAAAATAATATTTTTCATATAAATATGTACAAAACAATGAGCCTATGCTCTTGAAACAACAATCCGTCACTAATGTGTGTTTTAGATTTTGGCGTTTGACTTTCTTCTGAAATAAACGATTAAATTCTGGTCCTTCCAAGATGAAAAATATATTTTAATACAAGAATAGGGGCAGAAGTCATAGTAACTATATTTTTACTGAAAGAAATGTTATCGGATCACACAGTTTTTATTATTGTGCAAAAGAAATCCTGTACTAATAAGTGTTCACAAAAGAGATGGCTGTGTGTGTCTATTAGCACAGAGAGCAATGTGAAATCAGTTATCTGACTACCATTGTGTGAGATGAATGTTACCCATTTTGAGCAGCGCTCATACACCAAGACAGCCATTTTCCATAGGAGAAATTTCTGAGAATGTCATGAGGATTTTTCCCCCGTTAATTCTGCTTTGTTCACAATCAATAAGTTCTACAATTTGAACTTTTGGTGAATTTTAATGATATACAAAAACAAAAACAATTAATTTATAATTACAACAATGATGTTGCTCAGTGGCTCAACTGAATCTCGATGTGAGATCAAGTGGTGAGTATTTTGCCAGTTGTCTGATTTTTTAGCTGTTGTCTAGTAGGTTGAGGGCCAGGTAGTTAGGGTAGTCCTCAAGCCTGCAATGGTATCTGCAACTTTTAACTGTTTATTACTTCTTTAATGGTTTTTATTTGTAGGTCATTGTGAAGGATTGTATTAGGGATGACCTGGGGCTTTGTGTGATGGTAAGTTTTGTATTACTTTTTCTACTTTGTATATTGTGAATGTCTTCACAGGCAGTGACGTCATTTGTAAGGGCATTTGAAGATATGTTTCCATTTCAAGTTCCGCTTTTGGATGAGTGGGTGGATATGACTGGAACACTTATGCAAGATGTTGCAAATGTTGTTGCCTTCTCTGTATTACTATCAACCACAACCACAACCATGAACCATCAACTTTGCATACAGGAGGGTTAAATTGATCTTTTAAACCTTCTTGTTACCTTCCACAATGAAGAATCTGATTCTTTACAGGTGGAAAGATTCTTAAGATATTTATTTATTTCAACATTCTTCAGTTCTTGAAGTGTCAAACTTGAATCTTTTGTTGCTCTGTTCAGATTTCTTTTTTTAAATGGATGCTTTATTTTTTGATAATTCTTTACAATTTTCTTTTGACAGGGACTTTTTCTTTATTATATTTAGGATAATATAAATTATTATTTTTGATGTTAAAATTTGGAGTGGGATGCCATTCTGCGACTTTCATACATCTTGTTATGTATTCAACTGTGTCATCTACTTACCTTCTAGGCTTCATCAATCTAATTAATGGTTAAGTTAACTTGCTATTTTGTATTAAAAGTATGGGAACTAATTTTAATAACAATGGGACTGCGGACTGAGCTGAGATCTAACGAGGCTTTAATTTGAATGAGGTTGGAGGAAATGCCCTTCACAATAAAGAAGTTTGTAAGGTCGGGTATCTGATGGCCAGTAAGTTGGTTACCCTGTTGAATAATACGATAGGTTCATGGATATAATGGCTTTATTCACCTCCAGTTGTATTTAACCTGGAACCCCACACTCAATATTTTGCATTAAAATCTCCGCCGACGATGAATCTCGTTCCAAGGGGTTTAAAAAACTTCACGAAATTCTTCTCGTTCACTTTGTGCTTAGGCGGGCAATATATAGCAGAAATGCTTAAGGGCCCATGTGAGTCGTTAATTTGAATTGTTGCTTGTGTATGTGTAGGTGTTATTCCCAATATTTATCTACTACATGGTGATTAACAGAATTTCTTATAACTGAAGTACCTCTGTGAACTTTTTCGCTAGGATTATTTGTTGTATACAGAGTATATTTCGGGAATTTTATATGGTTCATTGATGTAAAGTGAGTCTACAAAAAGTGTATCTACTTTACTATAAATCAGAAAATATTCGACTTCTCGTCTTCTTGATTCGAGACAGTTTGTATTCCAAGATGTGATGGTAAGCTGATTTGTCATTTTGTTAGAAGGTTGGACATGAGATTTATTAGCGTGCTTATGGGCACAGTATAACTGTTATACTGTGTTATTAAGTTGTACTATGTTATTGGTTCCGCTTGCTTACTAAGAAGATTTTCGAATTTCTGAAACGATTCTTTAACAATTTCTACAAGTTCACTTTTTTCTCATGGCTGTTTGTTAGTAATAATTTGCGCATATGACCTTGTTTGTTGGTGGAAGATTGTACTGCATTTCCTTCAGGTAGTGTTTGTGTAAAGTCAATTTCCATTGGGAAAATATTGAAGTTCTTTTGTAACATTTTTTCTTGTGGTTCCAAGAACCTTTAATTTTTAAGAGATTGGTATATGACGCACGCTTTGTATGTTGGAGGATGGTGTCTTTCGCATACGTCGCACTTTGGCATGCTGTTTTTTCCTTGGTCGCAATCTTCTATGCCGTGACCTCCACACCGAATGCAGCGCTTCGGTAACAAGCAATAACTTTTAGTGTGACCATATGCCTAGCACTTTTTACATTGCATTTTTTTGCGAACAGGTTCCATCAAAACTATGTAGTTATTGAGGTGATCTATGTCGTAAATGCTTTTATTGTTGTTGGCCTGTTCTAAATTGACAAAAAATTTGTATATTGGAGCCTTTGGAAATCGGTTTTTGCTTTACGGATTTTTCGGACTTGTATGTCCTAGTTTTTCTATTTTTTCTTGTAACATGACTACGTCTGTTAACGGATTGATATGTTTCAAAACTTACTCCGAATGCTCGATCTTCCTTCATATGATACGTGTGAAACATAGTGTTCTTATTTTTTGTGTGTTTGAACAGGGAACGATGTGCATCGGATGCAGCCGGCATTATTTTACATTGTTGGTTATTAAGTAATTTGTAGAAGACTGAAGATTTTCAAAACTTCTTGGATAGTGTACTTCATTTGAGTTATATCTTTAACATCTGTGATGAATATAGACGGAGGTTTGTGCTGCTTTACTCGGTCTGCGAGGTTCATCATTCTTTTGAGTTCTTATCGGTCCAAATTTGTTCGCAGTCGCGACACTGTAAGTTGAGTTTTCTTTCCTCGCACGGACTCGTCTTTCAAGGTCATCGTTCATTTTACGTTTTGAGTTTCTATACGTAACTTTTTGCTACGCGTTATTTTTGATTTTATTATTAATGCCACTACTTGCACTGTTTAATTGAGATTCACTTGAATTATTGGCTTGAGTTTCAATTACAATTGCTGATTGCTCCATTTGTTGAGGTTGCTGTTGCTGATGATTTTGTGAGAGCTTTTGTTCTAAAACAAGTATTTGCTACTGATGCTGTTGTATTATGCTTTGCTGTTCCATTAACTGCCGCTGCTGAAACATTATCTGTTGTTTTGTGGAAACTTCACTGCATTGATCCATGGTTACGGCCACTACGGCTTCGGCCATGGCATGGCTGAGGCCGCCACTTGCAAATTCATTTTCACTTATATTTGCTTTAGTGTCACCACTTGTTTTAATATTTAGTAAATTATCACAGTTAATGTTACAATTTTAACAGTTTATAACTAAACGAACAAAAAGCGGTAAGCTCTGTTGCGTACTTATATGGCGATTTTCGCGACTTTGCTCCTGGCTGGTGTCGGTTGTTCACCATTTCATCCAATCGGAAGCTTCAACGTCACTATGATGACGTTGAAGCTCCCGATTGAATGAAACCGTGAACAGCTGAAAACTACCAGGGGCAGAATGTCATAAATTGCAGTATAGTACACTGAGAAGTTGGCTTCGAATTGTGAGAGCTGCTTTCCACTGAACTGCTCGGGTCGCTGTCTAGAGCCAGTCTACAGGGAATTGATGGAAGCTCTTAGGAGCAATGCCCTTCCATATCGGACTATCGATGGGCAGGAGAGTTTCTACGAGGACGGGTAGCAACTAGAGTTCAGCAATGCATGCGACAACGTGTGTTTTGAGTTTTTGCAGACTGATGTTGCATGTGCAGTACTCGAGCATCTGCCTAATCAGGCCTTTGGGGCGGGTATGTAATGCTTCTGGAATGTGAACTCTTATATGCTATAATGCTTTGAAATATGAAATCAATACTGTCATATTTTCAAATACCTGAGAAACACAATTTTGATGTGTTAAATGTTCATGCGATTAGTTCATACCATGCCATTTCGATTAGTTCATACCATGCCATTTCATGTGTGTATTTCACATTTTCCACCTGTACTTGTATTCTCACAAAAAATGGTTCCTATGACTTATGCCTCAAACCTCTTATTATACTACAATTAAATCTGGAGGATAATATAACATGTTTTCATCGCTTTGAGAATTCTTCTGACACTATGTTTCCATGGCAAATGGAGAACACAATTTTTTGAAGCTCAAACTTGACTGATGGATACAAGCATCATCCGACCGTATCTACTCTGATCGACAGCCCTGCTCTACAGTGTTGAGCCAGCTGAGTTTACCTCTTACCCAGCATTGCCACTGTCTCTGCAGCGACTCTGACTTAGAAGTACTAGGGTTTGAGTCCTGATACTGGTGAAATTTTCGACCCTAGCTATATAGCTAGGTCGATTTCACATGGTGTCTGGAGGAGAATTCTAGTGACCAACTGCTCTGATCGATAGTTTTCCATGGCTTCTCCGATAAATGAGACAACTACTAGAGCAGTCATGTTTGGGACAGTGTCTTGCTGCGGGATACCCGGAGAAAAAATGTCCCTCAAGCCGACATGAAGATCAGCGCTAAATGTCTCCATCCGGCGGGGAAGAAACCCTGCGCCCTCCCGCGATAAAACATTCACTACACAAATGGAATTAAAGTGCACTTAAGAAAGAGTTTGAAAAAAACATTTTTCTTAATGTAAAATCTGTCGTGAGCGAACATTTATTAGACAAAAACTTGATCACAGTGTAAAGATATTTTGGTCTTGTTACTTTACAGCTGAAAAACATGTTAATTTTTCTGTGTCAAATGTAAACCTAAAGCGTAGAAATCTAAAGAAACATTTACACTAAAATTTTCTAATATATGAGCATGGTGAATAGCTAAAAATAGTATGACAAGGAAAGATTCTGTGAAAACAAAGTTACAGTTACACTCCCTTTTCTTCCCTAATCTGGAGATTTCACCCTCCTTCAAAGTCAAAGGAGGTTAACTAGAAAAGCTAAAGACAAAGTGAGTACAGTGTGCATAACCGACTAAATGCAATATGCAAATAGTCAAATGAGCAATTTTCCAGCTAAGGCAGGTATCCAGCTTGCACGGCTGCGGTTTATACATTTTACTGTACAATCAAGCCCAACAAACATTTAATAATTATTTATGTAACAAGCCCTATAAGTTAGTCTTTAAGGCCTCCTCCTTAAAGACTAATAGTGGATGTGTTATATTTCCAGTTATTCAAAATAAATATTTAACAATTTCATAAATTAACATTTGTCATTACTCTCGAGGTTCTGTAGCAAGAGTTATTAATGCAGGGCCTTGGAACCGTTTTTAAATAACAATTGTGCGCGGAAGAACCAAAAAGATGAACGGAGACAAAGTGGAGAAAGTAGGGTAAGGGGATAAAATTGACAATATTGGAAAATATAAAGAAACGTACAAAATGGGACAGGGAGCAAATTAAAGAATAGGAACAGATGGACAAAATGGGACAACAAGAACATAGGGACAAGGTGACATATGGGACAAAGGAACAAAACGGAACGGAGACAAATGGAACTAGGGGAAAAATGAGACAGTGTGGACGTCGGGACAAAATAAGCCAAGGGGCAACGGAAAGAGAACACAAATGGCAAGGGGACAAAAATTTCATAATCGATTTCTTGAAATACTAACGAAGATAAATGTCACGGCTCTAAATGACGTTACATTCAGTGATAATTTCAGAGATTGTAACATTAATATATCTGTACCAAAATATTGTAAAAATACATTTTGTTTACATTTATTTCCAAAAATTCTGTTTTGTGGTAACGACATATTTATTCAATGATTTATGGTCATTGGTGAAATTTAAACACGAGAGTCCGCTAAAATATTTTTAATGACTCGATCATTTTAACTGCCGTTGCTATGGGTGTCCTCTAAATGCTTTGTTTAAATGGTTGGTTGTCAAGAAGCTAAACGCGTGTTTACCGACGTAAATAAAAAATATATAAAAGGCTATACCAATGTTATTCAGTTATTTGTTTTGAACTGTAAGGTGTAAATAATGCATATACCGAGACTTGCAACCTAAAGAAAAGCAGTTTGGCATGGCTTGCAAATTTCCGTTATTGACTTATTTTCGAATTTATTTCCTTGAAAATAAAATTGACTGTCTGCAAGACGTGAATCAACGCCGTCCGGGGAACCATATTCCAAAATTACCTTGCGTCACGGTCATGGAGTAAGAAATTATCTTATTACGTGTATTTTTTATACCGTGCCTTGGATCAACGCCACGGCGAGACCCAAATCTCGCGCCATGCTGATTCTTATATTCTCCAGTTCGCCGCTAGCGCTGCCATCTGAGCCGCTGGAGCTTCACCAAGCAGAGAGTTTCCACTCATTCAAAAGAGAGCCAAAGAGTATATTTCCGAGACGGCACTCAATGTTAAAAGGAAAAGCCTTATTTACCCAACTTCCGGTGCCGCCACATTGTTCTGTATAATTTCTATTAGGTAAACGGGCAACCAATAGCGAAGAAGTAACCGGTAAATTTGAAATGAACCAGCAACGCTGGAACTTAAAAATTTCACTCCCACATTTTCCACGCCTTAATTTATTAGAAAATTCACAATAATAATTATAAGGATTTTACGGAAGAAAAGGTCAAATTAGGGTAGTAAAATCTAGTATTTATTGAGCATATTGATATTATACAACTTCGCAATTTCATCAGTAAATCAATTTTGTATTACATAAAGTAATAAACAGTACACCTGCATAATTGCAATTTTAGTATTTGCTTGTAGATATGCCAAATTAATACTATGGAATACTACATTATTACAAGCATTATGAATGAAGAATAGAATTGAAAAGAAACAAATGAAAATCCTACCGCATATTTGCCCAGATAAAACAAATAGTTATGATACAAGGGGCAAAAATGACATTTTATTTTGTGAATTACTTAAGCCGTTAAGAACACGAATTACATAATTATGTACTGTTACATTAAGATCAGTAGTATCTGATTAGGTCACATTATCGTATTTTGTTTTCTTTGTTGCTTTCAAAGTTTTATAGGAACATTTGAGCATTGTCCCACTTTTAGCAGTAGTGCAAAAAATTGAGGGTTGATCCGGAGTTTAGGGTGGCACCGGTTCCTTTGGTTCACTAATCTCGTGATTCACAAAGTTATAGTTTCGCGGTTCACTTCAATCACTGGAGAAAAAATTTGATGGCATTGATTCAGAGCATAAATATATAGACAATTTAACTATTTCACGATGACAAATAAAGTTATACAATTTTCCAATTGCGAAACATTTTTTCTTCATGACGATTCATTTTAAATGTCAATTCACATCTAAAATTTCACTTCACAACACTTTTAAATCACAAAATTAAGACTTAAGCTAGCTGGTTGAAATAGACTTGATTTACTAATAAAACAGCCTCCTAAAAACACATTTAGTTGTTACTATGACAACAAAATTATTTACTTCATAATTTTATGAATAGTCAAATTGCGAAGAATTTTGTGGCGTGGATTTGCGTCTTTTATTGCCATTTCAAGTTTATTTTTAATTGTTTTGTGTCTACCGAGATGACATGAGAATTTTTTAATGATTTGTGCAGAGGGAAGTTTGAATGTGATTCAGTGGTGTCAGAAAGTGGGTTTGCTTGCAACTCGACGTGTATGTAATGTATGCAAGAAAGAAATGAAACTTACTGAGAGAAAGGATGGAACAGATGATTTTGAGTGGATTTGCAGCCAGAGGCGAAAGCGTGAAAATGTCTGTGCGAAAGGACTTTACTTTTTATGAACTAAAGTTCAGTAAATTAATAAGAAAAGTGTGTAATTTTTTTTCAGATAAAATATTCGGCGATAGGTTGATGAATCATTGAAGTTTTTCGTATTATAAGGTTGTTATACGTAATCAGTGGAGACGTTACACAAATTTTACTACCATAGTATTTTTAATACTATTAAAATTCTATAATTTCAGTGATTATGTGAGTTGATGTTTTTCTTTTTTCTAATAAAATACTGCTATATTTAATATGGTGTTCGTTTGAAGAAAAATATTGATTTTATTATTAAAATGGGGGGTTTGGGAGGAGATAAATATAAAATATTATAATATAATAAAAATAATAATAAAAAAGTTTAAGTAGGAAGTGTTCTTGAAATATACTGTAAATTATAGAGCATATAAAAAAGTGTTAAGTAGATAAGATGCTTTTTTTGGTAATAAAATATTGGCTTTGAGTAGTAATGATAGTTTAAGTAACATGTGAGTGCTAAATAGAAATTGTAATTCTTGTGATAACATAGTGAACATTACAACATGCAAATAGTAAACAAGGATTGAGTTCAGTGAGTCGATTCCCCTCTAGTGAACCAAAGGAACCGGTGCCACCCTAAACTCCGGATACACCATTACTTTTAATATGCTCTGCATGCCTTGAAAGAATCGCTTTTACTAGTTGCAACCTAAAAATGTTTTTCATTAGTCAATAAATATTTGACAAAATTATTTTAT